>WSLN01000899.1:0-10119 GCA_019677355.1 Ceratobasidium sp. 370
AGTGGCAACTCCCAACTCCGCACCATGTCTGACAGTCGGTTGTATGCCACCCGACGAAAGCGGCTAGTGGGTGGCAATGGGGGCTCGGTCGGGCGACAACGGGTTAGTAAGTCTCGTTGTCCGCCGTGGAGGAATTTGGGTAAACAGTAGCCTCATCTTCGATCGCTCTGCCTTTCCAACCCGAAGATCCGTACGCGACCGGTGCTGCGAACGCTATTGAATGCTTTGGTTCCCGCTCCTTCGAAGGCGAGCGCGAGCGTGGCTGGAACGTCTCGAGTTTTCCACTTGTAAGAACTTGAACCGAGGGAAGCTCTCCGTATTTACAGTGTTAACACACATTGACCAGAAGAGCAAAGGTAGCACTAAGTGTATGACTTAATTATCCGCAACGCTTCGGTTGCCGACGCTCGTCCTAGTGGATTTATCGCCCATAATTGTTGGGCTAGACTCCAAATTTCATGGTCCGGGCATACTGCTCGTGAATATGGGGTCTCTCTGTTTGCGATTTTAACGAACACCGCTGGAATGTTTATGCCTGAGTGTGGTTCTTGGCCACTCATTATCTTCGGGAGGGGTCAGTCAGACATGAGCTCAACAATTTAAGGGGGAATACCGCCCACCGTAAGTAACAGGCAGCCCACTGCCCATAGGTCTGTAAAACGTGTAACTAATGGCCAATCGTTTGTGGGTGCTAACAGTTCTGGTGGGTGCCATCTTGAAGCAGGTAACGCCAGTGAAGGCGTTTGTATCAGAGCTGATATCACTCCAGGTTGGTCGCTACGCAAATATTGATGCGCAAACTCGAGATTTCTGATCTTGGGAACGCCATGCTTGTCTACCACAATAGATACCTGTTATAGAGAGAGGAATTTAAGGTACCAATCGGGCTTACTGGAGGAGCAAGGGGGAGTTCACGAACTGTGTTAAGGTTACCATGCGCAATGCTCCCTTCTGCAACTCCGTCATGGAGATATTGCACCCCTTTCAAGATATGATCTACTAGCTTGATTTTCTCTTGCCTGCTTAGACTTGCTGTGCGCCCTGAAAGATACTACGGATGGCATGTTTAGTATTGCATTCAACGAAAGCACTTTACTTCATGCTTACGAAAATCACTGACCTCTTTGAGTGTGCCATTTGAGCAGAACTCTGTCACAATAGCCGGCGCGCGGGGTTTGCCGAAAAGACTATCCTCGTATCCCCAGAGCGAGCAAACGTTCGCATGCTTGAGCTGCGCTAAAATCCTTAATTCATGTCCCATCGACTGGAAGAAGTCAGGTGGGATGATATCAACACAATAAAACCCGTGCACACGAAATAACTAACCGCCTGGACTGCCATGAAGGCCGCGGACCCCTCTTTGTGGGATGAGAATTTGATGGTCACCTAACAAGCAATATTACTTAGTAAGACAGCATCCACAACACTAATAGGCAGAGAATATTTACTTCAGTTTGTATTCTGAATATTCCGCGTCTCAACGAAGACCTAGCTCATTCAAATTTGAGCATGGAATAATAGCGCGTGACCGGAGTTAGGTAAACCGACTTTGCTAAGCTTAGTTTTACATATACAACATTCTGAGATTCCTTGTGAATGCTCGCACGTCTGTTTTATCCTGAGTTTGAGCACGGAACAGTGGAGAGAGCACACTTGATAACTCACCTCCAAACTGCTCTTGTTCCGCCGACTATAGGTTCAGCCGTCGATGTGACACTCCCCGAAAGGTTCGTCAAACCTAGCCGCTCCCATGTAAGATCTTTTTCCGCCATATCGGTTGGGAGTTCGAGTGCGAATTTGAGGACTTCTGATGCAGTTGGTCGACCAGTACCCTTCCAACACTTTTCAGCCCAGTCGGAGATCCCATTCGTGAGCCATGTTTGCCGGGTTAACTGTTTGAAAAATTCGTCCTGGTGAACTAACAATCGAGCATTGTAGGGCAAGGAACCCCTCAGTATTTTCGCCTCAACTTCTGCCTCGTCCGAAATTTCATGATACGGTGAGAGACCTGTGTATAACTAAGTGTGTTCGCATGACGCACAATTTTGTCAATACGTTGATCAGGTGCTCGTATTCTCTAACTCATAACTCACCCAGAACACGATGCACCCAAACGCCCACATGTCGGCGGCCATCGACGACCGTGCTTGCGTTTGCAGCATCTCTGGGCTCAGGTATCGAGTATTACCCACCTGCTCCTTCATGGTCTCTGATTTGTCCGTGTTCGATATATTGCCCACCAAATGCGATAAGCTGAAGAGCGTCAGTTTAAGCGTGCCAGCAGCATCAACTAGGATACTTGACTAGGAACACATTGATTGAATATTATGATGATATGATAACACAGGAAGCGCTACTTGCCGGATTCAGATTGCCATGTGCGATAGGAGTTGGGAAGCCATGAAGGTAGCGCAGGCCTCCGAGTATATCTATGATCTGACCAGAAAGGCATGAGTACCCCAGGCAATCCTCGTGATATATGTGAATGGGAGCCTACATGTCGAGTGTGCAGATCGAAATACTGAGGGGACCGCAATTTATACTGTATAAATTGATGAGCATGATTCAGGGCGATCGTGAGCGGTCTTCTGGTTTACCTGGTCAAGCGAATACTGCTCGCAGTGTTCAAACACTAGCCCAGGATATGGCTGAAAGCCGGTGTGGATCCCAATCATCTCAACAATATTCCGGTGTTGTAGGCTGTAGCGCTCTCGTACTATCTTTCTCAGGAGCTATTCTTCACTTTTAGCGCTGTGGCAGATTAGGAAAACTCACACCAACTCACATGCAAATAGGAATTTGGTTGACTTCCGTAAAAATCCACTTGTTTTGGAACCTTGATGACGTATATGGTTGAAGCGCCAGCAGCTACCGAAGTTGCGGTGGTGATCGTATCGAGCTGCTTCTCTCCTGGCTGATACCTGATGCGGGTTTAAAAGGTCAGACATGCAGGTATAGGAAGCAGTTGCTCACAACCAAATATCTGCCCAGCTGCCCGATTCCCTCAGTAGTCTTTTAGCCCCATTTTCAGAACCGAATTCGATTATATTCAGTGGCCATTCCGGGGGCTTGTCGTCAAAGTCAATGGACATCCTGTCAGGCGTGGCTGGTGACGGGTCTGCAAGTTTATTTTCAATCAAGCGATCCAGCTCGCCAAGTAAATACGAGGATGCCGGCCTATAATTCGCTTGGTTCCAGCATGACTGGATGACGTTCCAAAGACGTTCATTCAGGCAACGAGGAGCATACGGTCGCTCTGGTTTAAGGCTCGGGGTGACTCCTGCTACGATGGCATCCAGCAGGAAAGCGTCTGACTTAATGGTGGGATAGGGTTTCAGGCCGCTGATGATCTGTATCGACGTGCAACCAAGATCAGTTGCCACCCGCACATGAGGTGTGTACGAGTACTTTGTTTACCTGTAGTGCCACGCACCCGTAAGCCCAAACATCCGAAAGCATAGTTCGCCTGACTTTTCTGTTATTTGTGAAAAGCTCTGGGCTCATATACCGGTACGTTGCGTTAAAAGTGGAGGATGCTTGGGATACTGGGATTCGTTCGTCATTTCCGAAATGTGATTGTCCAAAGTCGCATAACTTGATAGTACCTCCAAAACTCAACAGAATATTCCGCTTCATTTGTGAGCGTTATACCCAAGCGTATGAAAACTTTACATACGAATTTGAGGTCCCCATGCACGATAGGAGGTGATAGATTATGCATATGGGCCAAGCCTCGAAGTATCTCGTGCATCTAACAAACCAAATAGATTTCGGCATCACTGCCCCATCCCTCGTGAGAGTCTAGCAAAGAACTCACGAGCCTCAAGTACTCTGGGCGTGATGGTGGGTCCTCGAAGTACTGTTAGGGTAAGAGTTAGTCGCGTACCTGGCCGTAAGATGCAGCGCTCTTACGTACTACTTCTAGACTACACATGCAGCATTCGCTCACCAAGGCTGGAAAGATGCTTAACGGTGAATTTACTAATCCTAAAAGCTTAAGCACGTTTTCGTGCGGGTTGCGTTGCAGCACACCCCAAATCACCTTGCTTCTGCAAGGTCACCTCCCAGGGTCAATATTATTTGAAATGTAGACCCAAAATCGCGCGATTCACTAGGACACGTGGTTTCTACTGTAAGTGTAGTCGGATATGAGCGCTAGGCACTGCGAGTTGAGCGGGTTGTGCGGAATGTGTTGTTTGCGTGGCAGTCGCTCGCCGGGTACCTCTTGGCGGTCTTCGTGTTTATGCTAACATTAATACGATTGTATGTACAAGTTATACGTATTGTCGGCAGAAGCGTAAGGTCAGGGGCCCGGGGCGGGCCGCTTCTAGTAGTCACTTCCCGAAGTAAACCCTGGTGGGTTTCATTTCGAACAATTAGCGCCACTCAAGGCATCACGCCCGAAGCTTGATACCTTTTCAGTCTTTCGTATGGCGCTTTCCGGCTGGTTCCCCCGGCGAGCTGCCCTGAGGACCTTGATTGCTACCTATTTGAACCAATGTTGACACACGACCTATTTTTTTAATGAAAAAAAGAAAATAAGTCCAACTCACCTCGGTCATGGTGTGGTTATTTGGCTGTGTATACATTCCGCTACAGATCGACCGACTCAGGCTCGAACTTTGCAGCGCACAAGAATGAACAGTGCTCACCGGTAAACATTGGCTGTTCCACCACTGTCCGCGTTTGGCAAGTCGAGCTGTGTCTGGACCACATACGGAGTGATATTTTGTACACCGAGATTTTCAAGGAAAATAGGCATTCAAAAAACGGTGAGCGATAGGGCAGGCAATGGTTAGGGCGAAAGTTGAGGCAAGCTTCCTGGGAACTAACCGGCGGTAGGTCCACGCCCCGATATTTCGCTCTCAGTGATCGAATGACAGCTGGAAGTCTTGAGTCTGATTGGTCCCCGACGTGGATGAAAGGCTACCCAAGCCCAATCAATAAATCGCATAAATCCCAGAAACCCAAGGCATCAAAAAACTTTGCCCTCGGAGAATCTGGCCGATTGAACTTGAGGACCATTCCAGAATTGGTGGGTATGTGTGGCAAAAGGTCCCTGTATGCGTTCCGAACGTGCCTGTGCGTATTCATCTATGTCAAGGCTGGGTCACAGCCGTAGCCACGTCGGGTGGGCAGTGTTGTGTAGCCGGCGCAGCGACACGACCAGTCCTGAGCCGGGAATAGCCCGGCGTTTAAGCCCTGCGCGCGGTTCCGTGTTCCTCGCTTCAACTGCGAGCCTCGGCGCGCACTTTTGCATTCCCCACCTTCCATCCCCAACCGTTAAACCACGGCCTGTCGACTCCGTCGGCCCCCCATTCCGAAATGGGAGTCGTTCTCTAGCATCGGGGTGCTGGCCACGCCCGCGCGCCTTCAGCGCTGCGGTGTCTCTCACCTAAGTTAACCGGTAAACTCTCGTTATCGGCGGACTGTTCCATATTTACACATGTATACCCACACAATGACATATGTACGCATACTCGTTGCACCACCTCATGCCCGCGTTACGGTGCCGACTCCGGTTCAGTAATCATTCTGTACCTCGTTACAAAAACGTTGTGATATTTCTCAGTATTTCTCGGGCAGAAGGTCGAACGGCAGGATCTGGCACCAGAATGGGGAGAACTATTGATAAGATCCGAGCATCCACAGTAGAGGATTGCTCGGGTGGACAAGGTGAAGCCCCTTCCCTAATCTGTTTGACAGCTTCTGGTATACCCAGTGAAAAAAATGGAAGGTCTCGAGCAAAAGCCTGTTCATGCAATATGAAAAGTTTGAGCCCGGCCAAGAAAGCACACTTTGGAGGTGTTACATACGTATAACAAAATGCACCCGAACGACCACATATCGGAAAACGTTGTTGGAAGCGGTATGTGATCCGCATGTTCGTCCTGGAAATTTCGGTAGTACTCGGGACTCTGCCAGTGCGAGAATTTATATGGGGTAGATACGACGGAGGAAAGTGGAGCGGGTATTTGAGAGCGGTTTACTATATATTGGAGAGCAGATGTAAAGTTCGTAAGTCGGATGTGGCCATCGCCCACGACGAATATATGTTGCTAAGACCCATGTCAATGTATGTCCCGTTCAAGAACGCAACGGGGAAATCATACAGGATATACGCTCCCGTGAACAATTGTGCCATTAGGGTGCTCATGAATGTACGCCAGGGCGGAGGCTAGCTCTTTGAACTGAAACCATGGCAGCTGAGCCCCACCTAGCATTATTTAACTAATCGACTCACAATTGTCATTGTTTCGGGGAAGCTCGCGCCTCGTGGATTCGTGTGCTTCTCATCCAAGTACTGCACGCTCTCTTGTCAGTGCTGGGGTTATTTAAGAGAGGCCGAACCCACCATATCCAAACTCCTGTCTCCAAAAGACTCGAATACCATCGATGGTACCTGCCCAAAGCTGGTATCAATCCCAATGAATTTGCATATATTTGGATGGTCGAGTTGCGCCATTATGGCAATTTCGTGACGGACACTCTAAGGGTTACGACTAGCATACGGTGCCTAGATGGTGCATCCGATCTGCACTCACCGGATTATTTGACCTTGGGTCTAGCCACTGGGATGAGGTCCATCCGAGGAACACTTGTTTGACCGTAACCTGAGATCGGCGGGGAATAAACTAGATAACACACAATGTAGCACGAATCATAACGCATACCTGCACAGGCTTTGAGTACCAGTTAGGTGTGTAAGTGCTCCTATGGTTACCATTTAGAAAAGGCGGTTAACAATGTATCGACGGAAACTCACCTGACCAAAATCATCCTGACTTCGTAGATCTTTACCCCTCGGCGGGTGTTATACTGCCTGACAAGATTTCATTAATAACTTTTGAGAACTGGCTGATCGGGCAGCTTACCTCCATGTGGTATCATAAAGCGCCATTGGAACCCAGTTTGCTTTGGGATCTACGCGCTGGACCTTCTTCGCTAGGTCTGCCACGTTTGGAGGAATCCAGTTCTCGCTTTTCCCCTCCAGCCTTTTCAAAGCCCGGAGAAAACTAGCCGCACTCGGTCGAAGGAGTGGTTCCAAGGCCCAGCACTTGCTGGTCAGGTCCCAGATGCCGTTCGTTATCCAGCTTGATTCGCGTGGGACCAAGACTCTTTCGCCGAGTTGTTTTGAATAGTCTATACGAGATATGTCTCCTGGGGGGAGGCCACGAACGCTATCGACTCCAGCAAAGTCGTCTCGAAGATGGCCAGCATACGGCCGCAAACCCGTAAAAATCTGCCGCAATGTTAGGGCCAACATGGGCTTCAATAACCGACAAGGTACTTGCCCAGAACACGACACACCCCACCGCCCACATGTCCGATTCTGTAGAAGGGTTTCGGTTTTCTACAAGAATTTCTGGACTCATCCACCGGAAAGGAAGCAACGGACCCATAGAGGAGGTGAGAGTGGCCGCGATCGGGACCGCCGCAAGGATTCTCCCAATACTGAATAGTTCGATCTTAGCCACGCCATCCTTGTCGACCAGTATGTTGTCCTACGGCGAGCCAGCTCGATCGAGAACAGTAAATTATTGGGTTGTGTGCTTACTGGTGTGAGATCGCCTTGGGGGATTGGTACGGGATAGTTGTGCATGTATCCGAGCCCCTCAAGGATGTCGGATATCTGCTCTGGGGAGTGATGAATAGCAACTCGCATACATGTATTATGCCAATTGGATGAGTGCTGACCAGACTATATGCGTTTGCATCTGGAGCCGGTAGTCGGACCGTTGAGTCAAGGTCCATCGCGTGGTGCTTGTTACAGTACTGAAGCATGGGACAAGTCAATGGAGTAAATAGCTATGTAAACGGGTATAATTACCACTGTGAGGCTACCACCAGCACAATACTCCAGTACAAACCCAGGATGAGGTTCGAAGCTGCAATCGATGCCAAGAATGTCGACAATATTACGGTGCTTGACTCCGTACCGAGCACGGAACGCCTTGCGAATCATCTCCCGGTGAAAGTTGACTTGGGGCATTGTAGGAAAAAACAGCAGCTCACATGTTCTAGGTGATCGTGAGGCTCCCGATGTTCAGGGGCGGCATTGAGACGTGGGACCTTAATAATGACCGTTGTCTGTGTGGCCGCCCGGCGGCGAGTGGGAGTAAGAGTCCCGCTTGATCGAATCTCGTTAGCTGAAGATGTTTGCTCAAGCTTTACTTTACGCACATCCAAACCGTGGTCCTGATGCTACTCGCCAACATCCCGTTCTCCGTTTCTATCATGATATAGCCCTTATAGTCCCGAACGCCGTCTGGCCAGGGCAAGAGCGGCCCATCAATAGTGAGTGGGAATAAATCTATCAGGGCTGGCGACATTGACACCTCCCCGTTCTGCAGCATCTGCATCAATCGTTCCAAGAGCATGCGAGACGTGGGGCGCCAACTCTGTTCGCGCCAGCAAAGCGTGAGGGTGGACCACAACGAATCGTTTACAAGGGCTGCGCGTGCGCCACGAGGTCGATCGCTTGGTAGTTGCCCTTGTTTGATCAGCTCAATAACCGCATATTGGCCTGAAACCTCATGATAAGGCTGAATGCGACACAATATCTATCCATAATGCCCAACAATCAGATTAGTAGTGTGAATGCGACGTGAGTGAAGTAGACCTCACACACCTCAAGGGCGAGGCATCCGTACGCCCACATGTCGGATGCGGGGGTAGGCCCAGCCACGTTCGAAACAAATAGTTCTGGGCTCATATAGCGATAGGTTGCTACGAACGGGGATGACCCAGTGAGTTCTCGTGGTTGGTCATGGGGTAACCTTGAACTGCCGAAGTCGCAGATAATTGCTTTCTCGTCTGCGGTAACTAGTACATTTTGCTGCATTGGGGTTATTGAATAGTGTGAGTATGATCTAGAGGCGTACTCACCGATTTGATATCACCGTGAGCTATTGGGCCTGGTTTCAGCTCGTGCATGTGCGTGAGACCCTGCAGTGTGTCGGTCATCTGGTTCACAAAAAAATCAAATGTGTCAGAACCAAGTGACGTGATTTTCGCACATGTTATCACCATCTGGATATGCCTCGGGGGAGGAGTTTTCCTCTCCAGGTACTAGTATCAAACGCCCACAAGCACGGTCGATTAGCAGGATCGACCTTCGAGTCGATTCACTCACCGCCTGCAAATTCCATGTGCATAGCGTACACACCAGAGCAGGAAGAGGCCCGATCCCTTGCATGACTCCCAATAGCTCGATAACGTTCGGTCCCCTACCGAGAGCATACCAGACTTGTAACTCGCGAGACACCTTCTACAGGATGATAAACGATTTCAGCTAGCGCCCGCACACAGGAGTTTACTCTTACCCTCAGTGCTTTTTCCTCGTAGTCATCATCTTTACCATCCACGTTAGTTACTCGAATACATTTTACTGCGACCTGCGAGAAGGTTATCCTCCGAGGTTGCTCGGACCTACAAACACATACCTCCATTGTAGAACCATTCTTTTGGCGGTAGGTCCCACTGAGAACCAAGAAAAGAAATATTTCAGACGTTCCAGGTTTCGAGTATTCTCAAGGGTAACACACCAAAAGATATCTGCAGAGCCACCAACCCCGGCCCCTTGGTACGCATACTCTGAGGCTCGGTGTAACTTAACTTGTCCAGTGATGTCTTCAACCCCGGGAGGAAGTTGGATATTTGGAGGAGGCATGCTAGCTGTGGCTTGGTAGGCCCAGGTGCGGCCTGCCCATCGCCCAAATTGTGGACACCAAAGCTGCACCAAAGCCATGTCATGGCCTCCAGAGCTGGCAGGATTGGATCTAGAAGTCAGTCGTAACTCCGAGCATGAACTGTACAGGACCTCGAATGGGATGTCTGTCCAGGAGGAACTTCGCGCAAGGTGATTCTTCTCGATCATTGACGGAGAGGCGGAAAAAACAATGGATTACTGACGTGGGATCGCTATGAAGACACACGTAAACGGATATCGTCCTGGACGACAAATTCGCAAACCACCCGCAGCAAAAATCCTCCTTATTCCGAATCGCTCTCTCCCGATGCAGATGCTCTGCCATCCCTGGTATTCCCATTTTCTTCTTGATCTTCTTCCGACTCGTCTGAATCGGAGTCTGCACTCGCAGCTGCTTGTGCACTTTT
>WSLN01000901.1:0-10101 GCA_019677355.1 Ceratobasidium sp. 370
ATGTGCCTGACTGCGAGCTGCGAGTTGGTAAGCAGGTCATGTGACCCTCGGATAAAGAAGCGGCTCCTATAAGATTCAGAGCCGCGCAAACATTACCTGTTACTTACCTAAGGTCTTACTAACCTCATCTCCCTCCACATACCAGTATACGGTGTTGTCCAGGTCAGATCACGTGACCGAACAACAAACGACAGGATCACCTGACTGAGTCGACGTGCCCAAGTCAGGTGATCACCGAACGACCAATGGGAGGGACCTAGGACTGCTGCGGACTGCGCAGCGAGTGACTCATGGCTTTAGCATGTATATAAAGAGAGGTGAAGCCAACTGGTGGCCCCAGTTTGCTTTACCTCGTCCACCACCACCAAATCTCCAGTAGACTACAGACGGAATAAGACAATAGACTGGATATTGCATCCACACCAAATATACAGTAGCTATAGTATAAGACGCACTTATACCAGTAGACATCAGTGCTTTACGCACTTTCAGGATAGTAGGAACGCCACTACACGGGTAAATCAGTAGAGTAAGATGCACTTGTGCGAGTACGCATCAGTGGGAAAATAGCTCGCGACACTCGGAAACCTCGTAACCCGCCCTCTACAGACCCCGCAGCTCCAGCTTCATCCACAGCTCCTAAATGTCGTCCATCTACTCAGCGTACCCATGCCAAAGCCAAACCAAGGGCTACACTCCCACCTCGAGATAACCCCCCAGATTTGGACACTGTCCCACTGTGTCCATCCACTCCAGTTGGCTTATGGCTCGCCCTATACGAAGACCTGGCACTGCATACCCAAGCGTCAGGATACACTCCGGACACCCTTGATAGTCAAGCATTTTTGCCTCGCACACCGGTCACTCCTCCAGAACCAGTTTGGCACAGCCCATTCCCACTGAGACCACCGGGTGGACCGGGACCTATCATCGCTGATGATATGCAGATTCCGAAGCTATTTGCCTATTTAGTTGTGGCTGGACGTCATCATATAGCCCCATGGCAGAATTACTCACTCGAGGAGGCAGCCCATGATATCTCCAGGCTGGAGTCAGATACACCTGGATTCTCAGCACGTTTGATGAAGGTCTTGTTTCCATCTGGTCCTAACAATCTAGCTGCCGCTGTCAACGTCAATTCAGAGGTCGTTATGGACCTTGTCCATGGTTGGTCAATCGTCCCTGAGGCTTGGATTATGGGTGCGATGCCAGACCCCATGTACTCGTTGTGTGGGTGTGGGAACATTTGAGGATCGTTGTGACGATAGTCTGCAGGTTCAATACACTTTTTTTGTGGTTTCTAGCTGTCCATGCTCGTTGATTGTCTGTGTTTTCTACTTGCATGTGCTTGCTGGTTAGGTTTTCTCGGACATTGGACTTGTCTCTCTCTCTCTTTTTGGTTTGTACTTATGTATTTGAGGCGAGGGATAGCTATGAGACTATCAGCGACGTCTTGCGATCGCATGGAGAGTTTCAGTACTGCCCTGGTCTGGCGTGGGTGCCATCTCAGGACAGGTTTAACCCACGCACAGTTAAGTATGCTCCCGGGCTCAATCTGGTTCTCGCTCTCCAGGGCCCGGATGGAATCTTGGTTCAAAGGGTCAAAGGAGACAGGCGCGCTCTCAAGGAGGAGCTCAGCGCGCTGGCCTCTGCACATGGCGTTTCCGAACCCTGCCTCGAATGCGCGCGCGACGCAGGCGTGGCTAAGGAGCGCTGCCTGGTCTTGATTCTCAAGTTCGTACAGAATACCGCCACTGGGGAGGCATCTTGCCATGCAGAACCTGATCCTCAGCATCTGTTTCAGGTCTTTCTTCTTCGCGAAGTCTAAGGTCTTGAGCTCTTCCCATGCCGTGCTCCATGCGAGTTCGCCCTTGGTGACTAGCGCTTTCACCAAGAGTACGTCCAGGCTCTTGTCCGTGATGGAGTTTGGCTGAACAAGGATCATGGCCGCTTGGACTCAAGCTCGCTGAACCGCCTCTGCTGGGAGCTTCTGGGCGAGCGGCTTTGATGGTGGTCGGGCTGTCTTGGAGCTAGCGGCCGCGAACGCAGTGGCCTGGTCCAGGAGGGGCTGTCCTCGGTGCGTGCGACTGTTCTGGGGCGCAACAGTGTTCCAGCCTTCCTCTTTCTGGGTACCCTGATTGTCAACGAGCACGATGAGGGACTTGTGTGACTCCTCAGCTGTCTTTTCCGCCGCCTCGGCACTAGCAGCTGCCTGAGTGACAAGTTTCATCATGTCCTCCAGCTTCTCTCCTACGTCCTCATCGAAACCGACCAGGTTTTCGACCAGGCTCAGGACTTTGTCAGTGTCTTGGGATAGCTTGTCCAGTTTCTCCTTGATCTCATTGGTGGATGAGAAGATGATATTGCTGATGTCGAGTGCGCTCGGGGTGATTACCGCAATGGCAGTGATGACCGCCGTGGCGATGGGCGGGAGGTCTGGGTACATAGCTAGCGAGTGGAGGATGTGTACTAGTGTAGCGGGTGAATGGTATCTTTCTTGTTCGCTATGAGCTTCTGTGCAGCAAGTAGAGCCATCGCAGACTCGGGGTTCGTCGGGACCGGGACTGGCGTGGGCTCAGGGGGAGCGGGGGTGGCGTCACGGTCTACGGGGGACTCAGGGACGGCTACTGAGGTTGTTTGTGTTGCCCATCAGACAAGGCCTGTTGGTTTTGCCTTGCCAGAAATATTAGAGGGGTGAATAAAGTGTGGAAGCAAGTATCTAGAGTGTGTGAGAGAGAAAAGCTAGAGGCTAGAGTGTGTGAGAGCACAAGAGGTTGGAGAAAAATCGACCAGGCGGGTTTTTCGGGGTCCTCGCGGTGCCGATGGTGGTCGTCCTCCTCTTACGATACCTATTTCGTGTAAATTCGCAAGGCCGTCGGCTATACCAGCAATCTGAAACATTAGAGGTATTTGGTTAAGGATACTGGTGAACTCGAGTTGTAGGGTAACACTGCACCAGCTTGCAACGATCTACGCGTGGATTCTCGCGGATATAATTAGTAAGATCCCCTCCCTCTATCCAAGGAGATACCGCCCCAAGTCGACCCTCACAGACTGCCACCCCGAGAAATGGCAATATGTTAGGGTGCTGGCAGTGAAACCAGACATTCAGTTCCCAGCTCATCTGCTATAGCGGTTATGTTAGATCAGAACCTCTTCTCGCAACTCAAAACTCACTTTTTGAGCCTTTGGGACCTCATTGGAATCGTCAAAGAGCTGCATATATTGGACTGCAACCAGGAGCTGATTGTGCAACTTGCGAAACTGGTGAGGGCCACAACAAAACACTACAGAGCTCAAACTCTCTGTAAGTTCCGGGCATCCCCACGCGACCAGAACTTTAGCGACCTCGGATACTTCTCGGCACGAAAACTGCATCCCAGGGTCCTCTTCATGGACGAGTGAAAGGTTGCCCATGTCCAGTTCAGCCTGCACACGCATCAGGCCTTGGGGACCGATTGCCCCTATCTTCCGTGTGAATTGATAAACTCGTGAAATAAACATGTTCCCAGCGCGAGTACCCACCTTTTCTGCTACATATGATGCCATAGGCCGTTCCTTCGGCTCGGATGCCCAACAACTCGACCAAATCTGCTGGCGCTCATAAGCTTTTGCGAGCAATCACGAGATGATGAGCACAACGAGCTATGCACCCAGATAGCTAGCACCGGTGAGACCCAGCCTCGTGATCCTGAAAGCCCACGAGCATGAACGAGCACCATGCTCGTGCATACAAGCACTGACGAGCACCTCTCTCATGCGTACGAGCACATGCGAGTGCCACCTTCGTTCATACGAGCATTTGTGAGCACCATGCTGGTGCATTTCGGCACAAATGAGATAGATAAACATGTATATTATTTCAACAATATCATACATTATGGAACGGACAAAATGCAACAGAGCAAACACAACCACTCACCAAGAAGGCAATAAGTTATGCCGTGTCTGGTTACATGCCTGCCTGAACAACCTGCCAAGCCCGTAAATATGGGAGGGGATGGGGCAGAGCTCAGCACGTCGTGTGACATCCAAACTAGCTTGGTTACTCACCATGTGGATTCACATGCACTGTGCATTTGCATGCCATTCAGGTGGAACCTGTGTGACGAATGTGGCTCGGTAATGATCGAGCAGTCAGTTGGGCCTCAGTTTGAGGAGTGGGTACTCACGTTATTGAGTAGCTGAGCGTGTCCATTGAGGTGACCATGGCAGGTGCCCTTGCCGTACCTCCACTGAGCAAGAACTAGGGTAACCAACTCTTGCTCACAGTCTCATGGTAGAGTTGGTGTCAGGGTGGCAGGCCCAGCCTGGTATCAGTGAGCTGTGGCAACAAGTGGCTAGCTAAGTGCTGGGACCAGCCAGGAGGGCCGGGGTGAATGGAGGCAGAGCGAGGCGAGGGGTAGAGCTACTCAGGTAAACGCGTGATGTGAGTCAGGATAATCTATCCCATCCATCTGATTCAGGGACCTTCCAGGTCCAGCCAATTGGAGTTCTGTACCTGGGTCATGGGACAATCGGATTACGGCCCGAGAGTGGCCATTATGGGAACATTCGGTCAGTACCACAATATTCTCCAGTTGACCACCACCCACACAATTGTGCTCCCCGAACTCTGAGTCAATCTCTGTCGCCAGGGGCAATAATACTGGGTGATAGGGCGATACCTTTGGATCCAACAGGAGTGAGAATAGATCAGTTCACATACTCGATTTGTTCTTGCCTTAGCAGACCTCTTACCTACCCATGTGGCTCAGCAGATGAGACGGCACTCCCTCGTTTGCTGTTTTGGCAAGGGCGACCTTAGTAGCACAGGTATGCAAGCATTTTCTTGCTTCATTCTCATTCCTGTTGGTTGATTCTCCTGAAGTTCAATGTAGTGCTCGTCATTCTGTTGCGACTACATTGAGCATGTGATTGGATTTGCTCGTATCGCTCTTGCTGTGCGCTCAATTTACTGTTCACTGACATTTCTTATTAAATCTTGGGCATTGTACGTGCTCGCATTACTGCGATCTGCTGTGCATACCATCAAATTTTCATAATTTGGCACCTTCTGAGCAGTGCTCGCCAGTGCTTGTGATCCGCTGACTGGTGCTTATGGATTCTCACGAGCACCTGGTCAGTGCTTGTGATCTGATCTCGTGAATGCTCACAAGTGCTCACAAGTGCACAGCTGGTGCTCGTGAGTACTCATGAGCGCCGTGTCATGCACTTGTGAGAGTTCTTCCGGGATAGCTTGCATTAACGAGCAAATGCCGTGCTAATGAGCACCACCGTTTTTTGCTGACGAACTCAACAAAAGAGACCATAGCACGTCCCCTTGTCGACTATCTGACGGGATCTGCTCTGGTCTTCCAGGAGCAATACTGGACACAACTAGGGTCACAACCCGAGCCCCTGTCTTGCCATGGTAAGGATCTGTGCCAGTGAAGGTTTCCTGCATGCCAATGTGAGTTCCTTGTAATTGCAAATTTTGGTGCACACCCAATGCCGTACCAAAATCACCTAAACCATGCTGGTTTGTCATGTTTTAGTGTGGATTCACCAATGAGACGGACGTACCATGCCAAGTGTGTATACATCGGTAGCGCGGTCGTGGGTTCCTTCCCGTTCGTCTATTAGTTCAGGCGCCTGAGGGTGCAATATGTGCAATGCACGCCAGGTGTCATCGGACTATTCGCTTACTGCCCACCTTATAGTCAAGTTTCTCCTGGTCGTTGTAGTCGTGAACTTGAGCGAGCAGTTTTGTAGAATGGCGTTGTCAAAGTTGGTGAGCATTGGAGCTCCATCACTCGAGATGAGTATATTAAGCTATGTAGGGAGTCACGTGTGTTAAACATGTATACCAAAGAACAAAAATAGGGAGTCACGTGTGGTTTGTACAAAAAGAAGGTTAGCTTACCCCTTTAAGATCGCCATGCACCTGGATGTCCGAGTAAATAGCGGGGTGTATTTAGTGACTAAAACAGCTAATAATGCCGATCTGGTGCAGATACGCAAGACCTGCGGCTATAAAGGGAGCGTTGAGTTATGCACAGCGAAACCTAAGCATCAGAACCTTGCACCATCTTGCAGCGGTTCATATCTGGGTGCTGCTTGATGTGACAACACAGGTTTCCCCTCTCCACCCACTTTGATACCATTCCAGCCTGGTTCTTGAATGCCACGACCGCGAGCAGTGGGAGTACATTTGGGTGCTGACACTTTGACCAGACATGTAGCTCCCGGGCTGCACGCTGCATCCATCTCAGTACAATCCAAGCTTCACAAGTCAAGCGGCTCACCTTGAGAGACTTGTGGCCTTCAGTAGAAGATGCAACCTGGAATCACATGATTTTGACTGCAACTGGTGTGTTGTCAAGTAGTTTACCACAGTAGACATCGCCAAAGCCACCGCCTTCAAGTGGAGTGGCGCTACACGAAGTGGTGTCCAACAGATGTGTAATATCTTGGCACCCGTGTGCGCCTAGATGCACAATAATCTGTAACGGCCGCATACACAGTACTGCACATAACCTGTGCATGGATTAGACAGAACGTGTAGACTTATCCAGTTCGCCTATATAAGGCCCAGATGCTAACTCATGTACTCTATCTTTCTTGTTCTTACTGCAAATCAACTACTGCTAAGGATTGTTCTATTACGCCTGCTACGTCAGCGAGTGTGATATTACAGCTCTAGTAGTCTTGCAGTCACAAGACTTACATTTTTGAACATACCAAAAAGCGTATACGAGTGAGCACAGCTCACTAGAAGAAAAGTTTACTAACCCCCGAATTCACCGTGCAACAGGTTGGCCTCCGTTGTGCACTCTCCAACCATCAACCTTACGATCGTAATCGACTTACCAGCATGAGCAGAAATCTGTGTAGCCGTCGTCAATATGACCCCGCGGTCATCCCTGCCCCCCCAAAGCGCGGTACACGTGCATACAGCCAGGCAGGAGGCGAGGAGACCAAGTCTGGTAAGCCGAACAAAAAGAATGCTAGCAAGCTTACCTTCGGTTCATTCACACCCGAAGAGCCTGCCAATGCTCCTGAGACGGGGAGCGGGCACATGAACACCAACAGCAGGGTCAAGGGCACCAAGATGTCGCCCACCCAATATCGTGCCACCTATGGGCACCTGTCGTGATGTACTCTTTCGGGTCTAGTGGGTTGTCTCTTAAGCGGTGGCTCTCTATTGTTCTGGGGGTCTGGTCGTCGTCTGTGACGTTCAGTGCGTTGTATTCTAGTGGCTACGTAGTACACTGTGGTGGTGGACGAGATAAAGCAAACTGGGGGCCCCAGTTGGCTTTCCTCATTCTTATATACATGTAGATACCCTGAGTCATTACATCTGCAGTCCGCAGTGTGTGTCACTGCACTATGATTGGTCAATCAGTAGTCACCTGACCTTAGCGCTTAATGATTGTCAGGTGATCCAGTTGTTTGTTGTTCGGTCACGTGACTAATGACAAACGACCCTTATAGTGGTGTGTGTGATACTTTGTCCATATAACAAGTATTACATAATTAGCCATTTGGTATTTGCGCGGCTCCAAATCTTATAGGAGCCGCTTCTTCATCCGAGGGTCACCTGACATGCTTAGTCAGGTGACGGGTGACGGTTAGGCACCAAGAGCGTAAAGCTCACCCGGCAGCTGACCAAGCATGGCGCTTCGATCACGTGACCTTATAAGTGCTTATCCTCCTTCGGATAAAATACCACAAATCGTAGAATAATTCCAGCTATCCGTCATGTCCCTTTCCATAGGTCATGACATCATTCCCCCCTTCTTTTGGGCGAATCTGGAGACTTCCAATTTCGCAAAAGGGAAAATATGGGCGAGGTAAAATTACTATAGAGCACAAGCTGGCCTTAGGGAAAAACAAAGAAGGGCTTATCGCCCAAAACAATCCACTCTACATTCTTATCCAGCCAGGCGTCCCCTTCCGGTCCTTCTATGTCTGACCAACACCTGGTTATGGCACTCCGGCTGTTGCCCAGAATGACCGTCGACCGCACGGTCATTTTTCTGGGTTTTTTGTACTTCCCAGTGAAGTCCGCTTGCCACTGGCTAAGCGCCTTCAGGGAGTACCTGCCCCCAGTCAGTACCATGTCATCGAGGACCCCTATATTGGCCTTTTCCGACAGGTCCTCCACATTCCAGCTTCCACACATCTGGCTGTGGGACCCCTTCGAGCGGGACCAGGCCGTCTTCCCAGTCCCGGTCTCCCCCTCGATCACAAGGATCTTGTGGCGCATCCCTCGTCCCTTCTCGGGTACCTCCCTGGCGAACCAGTCATCCGCCTGGTACACATGTCCCCTATCTTCAGGGATCTCCAAACCCACTGGGATCGCCTCTTCCCGACCCTGGTCCTCTGGGTAGGCGTACTGGGCGTAGGCCCGGACCGAGTTCCACGCGGTCGTCATCTGCAGAGGGCGTAGGCGCTTGTACGTACTATAGTACTCCTCCTTTGTTTGTGCCGCGACAATCTCCTCCCCGTCCTCCAGGTCCGCCACCAGGCGTGACCTCTTCCGGGGTCCTCCCCCCTCTCCTATCAGACCCTCCATGTCCTCCCTGGACAGTTCCCCTGCCATTAGGTCCTCGACCTCCTCTCCTTGTTCCCCCACGGCCTTCCACAGGTAGTCGAAGGCCGTCATCGCCGGTATTCCCCCTCCGTCCCTCCGAAGACCCTTGGGGGCGATATCTGGGTGGGTACCCTCAAAGTCCCAGAAGCGGGGGTTCCGGGTGGACCACCCGCCAGGCCATGCCTCCGAGAGGGTGAGGGTGTGGACGTGGAGAGGGCGTTCCGGGTCATACCCCTCAGCCTCGGGATAGTGGCGTTCCACAACCGCCAGTGTCTTCCAGTGGTGGCAGCAGGTGTGGCAGAAGAGTTCGCACCGGTGGACTAGTTCCCTAGGCAACGCGTCGGGGAGGGCACTCCAGGTGAGCAGGACGGCGCTCCAGGTGACGTGGAAGATAGCAGCCATACATCAGTTTGTTGTGAGGCTTGGGGGGCAGGTAAGGGGGTAGAGGTGGTGTTTCTGTTCTCCTATGGCTTCGTTATATACCTTTTTTCGGTTTGTTGTTCTGGTCATCTGACCGGTGATGACGCATCTCCAAGGGGTGCCCTCCCTTCGTTCGTCGTTGTCGCCTGATCCTCGCTTCACTCAGGGCGACTGCCTCCTCAACTACGGTCAGTGCCCCCTCTCCGACCCCTCTGGTAGAACGATAAGGCGAGGATATCATATGATCCTTCCACCTGTTGTTCAGGCAGAATCACTCTGGGGCAACAACACGAGGGTTCTATTATTTCACAAATCTATCCCTGAATCACATTCTATGGATCCAAGTCTATCACCTCCTCAGGGCGTTGGTAGGGGTGCATCCGGTGTCCTCGCAACTGCCGTACTTCTTCATTCCTCCTTCCGATTGCTTCCTTGTAGCCCTCAAGTTGGGCTTCAGTGAGGCGTAGTGCCTCCTTCGCAGGGATGTCGGTTGAGAATCTGGCGTGCAGGAATCCGGCATTCTGCCGGCATTCTTCCGGCATATACCGGCATGCTGGCGCCGGCGCTGGCGCGAGAATGCCATTTTTGCGCCAGAATCCGGCCAGGTTACCGGCAGAACCCGCACAATAAGTGCCGCCATACCCGCACATGCCTGCAACAAAGGTCACCAGATTGAGATATGGTTAGCACCAGAAGATAGAGGAAATTCCCAGCTCTCTAACCATATAATATACATGTGTATAGAAATTTATTCTGCAGGTGATCGCAGGCCCACAATGTACAGGAAATTCAATGTCAAAAGCGCAGATAATACTAATACCCCCAGTCAGAAACTCACCGAATGTACATGTAATTACTATCGTTAGATGCGCGCTGAGCTTCTGAGTCCAGCCTGCTTATTTGCTAAGTCTACAAACCGGTGTGCGAGGAGTTATGGGGGAAATACAGGGGGAATACCCCTGAATGCGCCACATGCACTAGTGAAACCAGCCGTGCAATTGTCGCTCCCCTGAGTGAAATAGGTGCGCACAGCTAATTGAAAGATGTGTGCAAAAAATCAGACTGATTGAGTGAGATTTAAGGGGGTAACAAGTGGAAACATA
>WSLN01000903.1:0-10088 GCA_019677355.1 Ceratobasidium sp. 370
CAAAACCAAACCCAGACCAAGGCGAACGAGGCGCTGACTTGCCACCCCATCTGCAGGGGGTACGACGCGTGGTCCTGCGCGTCAGGGGGAGATACCCCGAAGAATTGCGCATGGTGCGTGCGTCGGGTCAACGCTTGTTTCGCGCTGATCGTTGCGCCAGCTCGACTTTTTCGATTGGGCGCGTTTTGACGCCGACTACCCGTCGATCGAAGGAGATCGAGTGACATCGTGAAAGCACGACGGGGGGACGGTTTGCGCGTAATCGCGCACAAGGAATGTCGCTACCATGTATTTAAGATCTGCCCCGAAAGATGCCATCGAGGTCGCGCACGGTCCGCTCGGTGTAACGCGCGCATTACGTATTCATCAGGCACAACGTCAACGAACGGGCGGGCGTTCAAGTGTACATATAGGGATGTATTTTAGTATGTATTACACTGGCTGTACAACGTTTGGAATGTGTAGACAACACCGGCGACCGGCCGGCCGTTCGCTGGGGTTCGCCAAGCGCCTGGATGAATCAGCAAGACCGACGGACGCCCGGCTGTCCGTCGGGCTGGATGACTAAGCCGGGACCCTGACCGCCCGGATAAAGATAAGTCACGTGCGTGTTCTGAGCACGTTTTTGCCCCACAACCACGACGAAAAAAAAATTACTTATCGTCATACCATGGCCGGCAACGCGACCACATCGGTAAGTGACGCGTCGAAACGCGTTTTTTCCGCCCGAACACTGACGGAAAGTGACAGAAAAACCCCGCGGCGCCTCACGGTGCCACGGAACCATCGACGTCGATGCAGGGACGGACGGCAAGGGTACCACCGGGCCCTGTGATCGAAGTGGTGGAGGACGATAGCGGGACGGAGGCGGCGCCGCTGAAGCGAAAGAGGGGAGGTAGGAAGGCGTCGAAGGCGAAGGGAAAGGTGAAGGTCGAGGGCGCTGGGGAGGAGCCGGCGGGCCCGGTTCAAACGATCGAGGTAAGTGAGCTTCGCCGATCTCAGCCAATGCGCCGCTGAACTCCCACAGATGGAGAACGACGAACTCTGGCAGCGGATGACCGAGGCGCTGGAGTCCGCGTGCGACGAGCTCCGGGTCGGGGACGCGGACCAGGCGCGCAAGTCGAACGAGATCGCCAAGTGGCGAATCGGGTGTGCTACCCTGCGTTTCGCGGGCATCGGGACCGTCGAGGGCGTCGTGAACCTCAGCGACGACCCGAACGAGCGCGACAACCCGCGCGAGCTGCTCGGCTCTCATGTTTCCGTCCTGGCCGACGTCTTCAAGGCCGGGAACAAGCGGGACTTGCAGAGTCCGATCCGGATTATGCTTCCTCGCGAGCTGATCAGCGACGCGCTCGCTGCGCAGATGCGCGAGGTGAACATCCACGATCCCTCGACGAAAATCCCGCGGCTTGTGCTGGAGCGAGAGACGGCGGAGCGGGAGGACAGGCTGGAGCGGGAACTCTGGCTGCAGAGCGACGGGAAGGTCTTGCTCGGGACCGACGACCTCACCCAGCGGATGCTCGAGCTCCGCCAGCTGCGCGAGGACCGACCTCGGGCGACGCTCTTGAACGGCAACCACCGCATCGCAGCGATGCGGGCGGCGTGCGTCCCGCTGTACCAGGAGCAGCGGGATATCCTACGGAGGCAGCGAGCCGGTGAGCCCACGGACGAGCTGACGGAACGGGTCAACCGGATGACCGAGCAGCTCCGCCACGCCAGCTACGTGGTGGAGGTGTTCGACAGTGAGTCCACGCTATTGAACGATGAAGTGCTTGCTTACCGTGTTCCGCAGACAAGGCCCCCCCGCACGTCGTCGCGTGGTTGTCGCAGAACGAGGAGGACCGCCCGAACCTGGCGCCTCGATCCGGCGAAAAGTTGTGGCAGCTGACGCGGCACCAGGAGGGCTGGGCGAGCCGGATGGTCGAGCGCGGCGAGGCGGTGGATCGCACCGACGCGTTGAACAAGCTATATTCGGTCAAGGACATGGGCGGGCGGTTGGACAAGCTCGACGAGCGAGAGCTGGAGTGGGCGGCGACAATCGACGTGCGGCCCAGGAGCGCGAAGGAGCAGAAGAAGGACGGGGAGCTCAGCAGCTCGGCGTGCCGCGAGCTGATGGGTCACCCCGTCCTCAACGACATGGTGCTCGATGTCTGGGCGGCGAGCCTCCTGTTCAACGTGCGCATGCACAAGTCGCACGTGCAGGCGATGAAGAAGGACGGCGGCGGCGCTGCCTTTGCCGTGCATTTCTGGCTCAGCGCCCGGGTTTTCATCAAGGTGAGTCGGGGTCGCGCTAACCGGAGGCGAATCTGACGCATTCGCGCGTAGATATTCAACGTGGCGGGCGGGGAGAAGGGTCTGGCGGCGGCGGAGGGGTTCCTCGAGCGGGCGAAGCACGTCGGGATCACGGCCGAGGGCCACGAAGGCGCCGTCGAGCATTGGGAGGCGCTCCACGCCAACGAGCAGAAATGCCCGGTCCCCCTGCAGCAGGTCGCCGAGGCCGATCTCTCCGCGTACGAAACGATCCTCAAGGACGAGCTCAAGAGGGTGAGCGTCGACGGCGCGCGGAACGATGTCGAGACGACGACGCTCGGGTACGACTACGAGTCGGACGAGTTTGTGCTCGCAGTGCGCAACGTCTACACCCGGTGGGCGGCGAAGATCGCGGCGAAGAACACGCCCCACGCTCGGTTGGCGGCGGCGTCGCTGCGACTGTACGCGGTCCTGCCACGGTGGAGAGTGGGCTGCAAGGACAACCGGTTTTTCCCGGCGGCGGTGCTGCCTACTCGATCCCGGTACGCGTCGATCGAGAAGCATGTCGCGGGAGCGCAGGACAGCGCGGGATTGTGCATGGTGAGTACGATCGCACGACATCGATCGGGCCAGCGGCTGACAGCCAGCGAACAGCTCGAGCTCCTGATGGAGAGGTGGAGCCTGCCGTGGACGTACGGCGCGATCGGGGTGTCGACGTCGAGGAACTCGGGGCGGTGGAGTGACCGGATGCGCGGACCGCACAGAATCGTTCGGTACTGCATGGAGGCGACGGAGCTGGGCTGTCGATCAGCGCGACTCTCTCGGGTGAGTGGGCAGGGCCAGAGAGCCAAGGGGTCAGCTAACCGTTCGGTCAGGCACTCGGGATCCTAGAGAACCACGACCTGATCGCGGCGTACGAGGCGGCCGAGGAGTTCGACAAGGACCTGGCGGACCTGCGACAGCGATGTGGGGCGAGTCGCAGCGGGCCGGCCAACCCACCGATCCTGGCCACCCTGACCGAGCGGCACGAGGAGCGATACGGGACGGTGTCGGTGGTGCAGTCGAAGCTGTCGAGCGCGCGCACGGCCTTGCGACAGGCGATCTGGGAAGGGAAGGGCGACGTGCCCGGGGTGTTGGCGGCACACCCGATCCTCACGCAAACGGTGTCGCGGCAGGCGTGGGACGCCTTCGACTTCAAGACCTGGGCGTTGGGCTGGCGGGACGAGCCGGGGAAACGGGCGAACACGGTGCAAGGAGGACTCGGGTGGCTGATGCTGGAGGAGGAGCTGCGGGTCGAGCTGGGGCGCCGGATATTCGACGAGGCGCCGGCAGCGCGGGAGCTGCTGAGGACGGCACGGGCCGTGAGTGCGCTGCGGGCCCAGCGGCCATGGTGGGAGGTGTCGAAGGAGGGGTTCAACGAGGACGAGGAGGTGGAGGAGGAGGAGGACCAGCTGCCGGAAGAGGAGCCAGAGGGGGTCGAGGGAGGGGAGGGTGAGGGTGAGGGGTCGAGCAGTCCGGCACTGGAGGAACAGAGGGCGGAGCCGAGGAGCGACAGGGGGCCAGACACGGCGGCGTCGGGCCAGCAGCGCAAGGAGAGTCGTTCGAGCGCACCTCGGTCGCGAGGGGTGCCGACACCCGCCCAGGCACCCGCTCCGGCGGCTGCTTCGGCCCCACGACGCGACGCTGCCCCGGCCCCGGCGCCACCGCCCAAGAAGGACAAGGGGAAGGGCAAGCAGAAGGAGCCAGAGCCGGAGCCGGAGCCAGAGCAGGAGGAGCAGGAGAGGGAACTGGCCGTCGCCCAAGGATCGAGCACGCATGACACGACCAGCCGGAACGCGCGCAAGGACGCGTTCAAGATTCCCCGGGGTGCGGAGCTGCTGTCGGAAATGCTGCACAACCTGAACCCGGGGCACGTCGCGCTCAGCCAAACGTTCTCGTGCAAGCTGCCGAACCACGTGTTCCTGTACGATCACTTTGGCAGCAAGGACTCGCCATCGGACCCGAAGTTGATCGAGGACGGGCGAAAGCGGCTCCACAAGTCGTTGGGTGAGACGAAGCGCGCTCTCGAGCTGGTGAACGAGGAGCGGGCGTGCTTCCGGGCGGCGGCGATCGAGTTGGGGCGCACGTTCACGACGACAAGCAGCGTTTACCTGGCCGAGATGGCGATAGGAGGTCTGGCCCGCAACGCGTTGCTCATGAAGGTAAGCAGTCGAGGGACAAAGAGAGCTGCAGGTCGTCTGACGAGGTGCAGGACATGTTCGTAACCCGGGTGGCGCGCGCCATCCAGACCGCGTACGAGCTGCAACGACCTGCTCTGGTTGACGCGCTGCACATGGCAGCCCAGGACGAGTTGTACGAAGAAGAGCTGTACCACATCAACCGAGACGGTGTCCTGAGTGTGAACCTGGGCTTGACGTTGGCCAAGGCCGCGAGAAAGCTGGGTACGTTCGGATCGCAGTCGGAGGTCAACAGCTAACGAACGTCGACGACAGTGCCAGCAGCAGAGACCGATGTGAAGATCGGGACGATACCATCGCCACCAGGGTCTCGAGGTGAGTAGCACGCAGGGCGAGATGTCGACTGGGCTAACCAACTGCGCGGACTCAGGCCGATCGACGGTGTGGAAGGACGCGTCGTCGTTCTTCCCGATGCACGGGTACGGCCGAGACGAGCAGGAGACACAGGCGCGGGGAATCTGGGGTTTGAGCGTGGTGCGGAAAATGGATCGGGCGTCGGACGAGCCGGCGTTCACGGGCGTGCGCCAGGCGCACGACAAGATCCGGGACGGCCCGGACGAACGGTGGGGACTGAAGGCGCGGCTGGGGTACCTGCTGAGAGGGGACCCTACGCCGGACGACCCGACGGAGACGGTGCGGGTTGAAACGGACGCCGTGTGGGTCTGGCAGTCCACGCCATCGATCTTCTCGACGGGCAACGTGGCATCGGCGCTACAGCCGCACTCGGCCGTCGGCGCGATCGAGTTCTCCGACGCGCACAGGACCGTGGCAGCGATGTGGGAGGAGACGGCCGAGCAAGACGTGGTGGACCTGCGCCGGCTCGTGCTGGCGGTAACGCAGCCGACGGCCTCCGAGTCAGCTCCAGACCAGACTGGCGCGGTGGGTGGAGAGCCGAGCCAGCAAGGAGGCGCGGAGTCTCCGAGCCTGGGGGGACCGACGCAGCCACTGCGGGGGGACGAGGGATCGACGAGGCCATCGGGGAGGCGCGGGAGCACGCCGTGGGAGGGAATGGAGGTGGACAGGCCGGAACAGGGCGGCAGCGATGCCACACCGCCGCCAGGACAGTCGAGCGTTGGTTCATCCGATCACGAGGCGACGCAGAGCTCGATCGTGTTGCCGCCGTTGACACAACCAGGCGCCAAGTTGCGGCCGGCCTTCTCACCACCCGCGCAGCCGGCCCAGAAGCGCAAGCGGGACCGTTCCGGTACAGTGGGGACAGCTCCGACGCCAGCCGAGGCGAGCAGTCCCGAGCAGTCCCGCAGGTCGCGTCGCCGAGGCAACCCAAGCGCCGAGTAGTCGCTGCAAAGCGTGCACCGTGTCCGGGAGCCCCCTGAATATACGAACAATCTTTTTTTTCTCGCTGTACACAAATAGTCTTTCGTAAATGTCACATTGTCACACACGATCAACTGTCTCGGCCCGGATCCAACACGTGGTGCGACGATGAACGGCCGGCCGGCCGCCGTGGTCAATAAGCGCTGGACTCTGTCATATATCCCGGCGGACAGCCGGCAGCCCGCCGGGGGTAGGAAGCGCCGTGCTTTGTCATCTACCCCGACGGAAGGCCGGCCGGCCGCCGGAGTCGACAACTGGTCGGCTCGGCTGCGTTGTCCGACGGATGGCCGGCCGCCCGCTGGGGTCGGTATTCGCGGGTCTGTGTCCTGTACCCCGCTGGACAGCCGGCCGCCCGTTGGGAAGCGCTGAGCTTGGTCATCCACCCCGATGGAGGGCCGGCCGCCCACCGGGGTCGACAACTGGTCTGCTCAACTGCGCTCTCCGACGGAGGGCCGGCCGCCCGCTGGGGTCGGTAATCGAGGGGTTGTGTCATGTCCCCTGCCGGACGGCCGGCCGCCCGCTGGGGTCAGTAATCGAGGGGTTGTGTCATGTCCCCCGCCGGACAGCCGGCCGCCCGCTGGGGTCGACCACCGCTCAGCTCTGTCACCCTCTCCGACAGACGGCCGGGGCCATGTCATGTACCCCGACGGACAGCTGGCCGCCCGCTGGGATCGATAGCTGTTCGGCCGGGTCACCGTCACGATGGACGGCCGGCCGGCCGCCGGGATCATCCGGCATTTGATAAGCACGGTAGAAGCAGCATCCACGTGACGCCAGCGGTCGGAGGTCTCGGTGCAAAGGTCCCGGCCGACGGCATGTAATGAACAATGACTTTAAAATTTCAAGTTACAATGGAGTGATACATAGGACCAGGTGAGTGAGAAAGTACATTTCGGCAGCGAACAGGTCAGGTCATGCGCTGGACACCAGGTCTATACTGAATTAGTTTCTTGTCCACGAACAGCAGGTAGAGCAGTACGCGATGAGCGTTCAGGAGCACATACGGGGCAGTTTTGTAGGAGCCTTCCGCGTGGGTCATGCACATCCACTGTGCAAACCTTTGCATGGAGTCGAGCTGGCTGGTGAGTCCGAACTGGCGGGCCAAGTCGTCTAGCCGGTCTGCACGGGTGAGGTACAGCCAGCAAACCTGCGCGACAGTTTCCTTGGCCGGGCAAGCCGCCGCCTGCATCTGCGCGACGGTAAGCCTCGGATGGTCGTGCCGAGCGTGCCACGGCCACCAGCAATAAAAGCACAGACGCCCCTTGGGCAACAGACTGCCGGCCTTGACCATGGTCTTCAGGGCCTCGAGGTCCTGCCCTCGGTATCGGAGTCCCTCCAGCCCCCAGTGGCTGCGCGTCACTTCCGGGCAGGCGAGGCATTCGGACAGCGGATGCTGGCAGTTACCTGCACCGCAGAACAGGCAATAGGGACACCTGGACGCGACGTAACTCTTGGCCTGCAGCAGGGCCTCGAAGCAGTAGGGGTCGGCAGGGCTGCCCGCCCTGGGGTCGGTGTCTGGCCGGCGGACGTCTTCCATGGCCCTCGAATGGGCAGCCCGAGCGTCCGCCAGGACCTGCGGGCCAATCGGTGCGGGGGGCGCGAGCATAGGCAGCACCGCAGCTGGCCCAGCCGCGGTCGGCACGTCTCGCCTCGGGCCACTGGGGCCGGGGGTCGGGGCTCTTGGTTCGGCACGCGGAGGCGGCGGCAAGGGAGGTGCGGGTGGTGCGGCGGCCACGACAGTCGGCAGCTCCGACACCGGAGTCTCCCCTGCGACCAGGAAACGGGAAGGCCGACCCTGGTGAGCGAGGTCTGCAGCAGCCAGCTCCATCCCGTCCGCGGTCTCGGCATCACCCAGGGCGGCGACGCACCTCCCACACGGCCTGAATCCTGGACCACCGCTGCAGGTCTCGGCCAAAGCAGACCCGTCGATCCAGCTCGAGGTCCCCAGCCGGATGCAGGCGCCCTTCTCCAGCACGTCGACGAGATCGCTCCAGCCGACGGCCGGAGAGTCCAGCATTCCCCGGGCAGGGCCAGGACGGCCAGGCCAGTCGAAGAGGATCGAGACCGCAGGCAGCCCGTCCCTCCCCGCCCGTCCGGACTCCTGCACGTACTCGGTCATGCCCCAGGGGGGTCCCATGTGCAGCACGGCTCGGCAGGACGGGTGATGCACTCCGGTACCCAAGGCACTGGTGCCGACGAGGGTCTTGCAGGATCCGTCGAGCCAGGCGTTCAGGTTGAGCGCGGCGAGCTCCTGGTCCATCTGCCTGTGGTAGCCTCTGGCGGCTTGCCCGAGTTCCCCGACGAGCCGATCGACCTCGTCTGGGGTGCGACAGACAACCATCATGCCCTGACCAGGGGCTAGCTGACCACCGAAGCGCCGCAACTGCGCGGTGAGCCCCGCCTGGGCGTCGTCCCTGGTCCTGTACCTGGCGACGTGATAGTCGATGTTGGGTCGCTGGGTCGGCTCCCTGACGACGCGCCAGGTCGGAAACCCAAGTTGCTTGCGCAGTTCTCCTTCGAGCGAGGGAGGAAGGGTGGCGGTGAGGGCGACGAGCGGAACGGCTCTGGAGGTGAGGTAGCAGAGGTGGGCGAGCGCGGAGCGGTAGTTGTTGCTCGTGACGATCAAATGCGCCTCGTCCAGCACGATTCGGTTGAGGCGGCCCTGGGCGATGAGGACGTCCATCCAGATCCTGAAATTGGCGTTCTCGGCGATGGTCTCGGTGGAGACCGCGACCAAGCCGTCGCCGTCCAGGTTCTCGGTCCAGCGGCGGACGGTGAGGTCTCTACCGCGGCAGTGCTCCATGGCAGCCAGCGCTCTTTGCCGGGCTTCAGACGAGTCGACTTGGTTAGCGGTGAGGGCGCGGAGCGGGAAGACGACGACGGTGATTCCAGGCTCGACGAGGGGCAGCGAGGCAAAGAGGAAGGACTTGCCGGCACCCGTGGGTAGAACGGCGAGGAGGGAGGAAGCACGGCGCAAGACGTGTACGACAGCCTGAGCCTGTCCAGTGGTGGTCCAGACGGCACGAGGGTCTAGGGTGAACCGACGAAGCAGCACGAGGTGTTTGGGGTCCACAGGAACCTTTGGCAGCAGCGGTTCCACAGGCCCGGAGACGCCGGGGGGGAGGACCGCGAGGGGCAGACGTTCGTTCAGCAGCTGAACGACCTCGTCTCGGACTCGGCCCACGACGGCGTCGATCAACGGTTCTCGGAGGGCGTCCACGAGCGCGCTGGCGAGGGCGGCAGTGTCGAGAAGTGGCGCAGAGGCCGGAGCCACGGGGGCAGCGGCCCAGTCAAGGCCGACCACGTCGCCGATTTCCTTGCAGAGAGCCCTCTCCCAGTCGTAGACGAGATCCGGCACGAGAACGTTTGCCCAGCGCATGGAGCACAAGACGTACTTGAGGACGGTGTCGTCGGCCAGCAGGTGTCTCTCCGAGGCGTCGATCGCATAGTGCTCGGCGGCGGTGTCTCCGGTGTGGCCTGCCTGAGCGTCCACGACGGACAGGATCTTGGCAAACATGGTCGCGGCCTCGGGCAGGAACTTCTTCTGGGCGGCGAGAAGGTAGTGACGCAGGGCCCTGATGCCGATGTTGGCGCCAAAGTTGGTCTGACAGAAACGTCTGATGGACAGCGAGAGCTCAGAGGCGCGCAGCTCTCGGCCATCGATCGGGTAGGCAGAGGTCTCCTGGACCCGACGTCCGGCGGCACCTTTGACGCGCTCGACGAGGAGACCGGCAAGGGGGCGGGCGAGAGCGTTGAGGGCGAGGAACAGACGACCGACGCGCCAGGGCAAGGCGTGGGCGACGGCAGTGTCGTAGCCGGTGTTTCCGCCTCCCTTTCCATAGAGCAAGACGCAGACAACGACGCCGGGGCGGAGCACGTACCAGTTCCGAACGCGGTAGGTCATGTTGACGAGCTTGGCGAGGCAAGTCTCCACTCCCCTGGAGGGCGAGCCGCCCAAGACGTGGGTGAGCAAGGCGAGACGGCGGACGGCCTCGTCGTAGTGGTCGAGCCACCGGGCGACGTTCTCCTCGTTCCAGGTGATCTTGGTGTGGTCGTTCTCGTCGGTGTGCACGCCTCTGGCGAGGTAGCCAGGTCGATGTTTGAACATGGCTGACGCCAGCCTGAGAGACAGGGAGGCGATGGAGTTGCGGTGATCGTTGAAGACGGAATAGCCGGTGTCGGTGCGGGCGAAATCGTCGTGCAGGTTGGTGGTCTCGGTCACGTCGAAGCCCATGGACTCGGGGGTGAGCCCCTGGAAGACCTCAT
>WSLN01000905.1:0-10070 GCA_019677355.1 Ceratobasidium sp. 370
GCGAGGAAACGCGGCGGCCGGGGAACACCTCACGGCACGCGCGGGAGCCCCGGGCTCGCGTGACGGCACGGCAGCGTGCGCGAGTGGGGTTGAGGTGGGAGCCAAGGGCGCGGGTGCGAGCGCCGGAGCGGGCGAGGCGGGTCGGGGTCGAGCGCACAGGAGCGCGCGCGGGCGAGGGCGAGGTCGCGGTTGCGCGCAGTCGAGGTGGAGCGCAGGGGCGTGGGCGGGCGAGAACGGGTGGCAGCAGCCACGGCCACACAACACGGCGCGGGCGTGGTTGTGGTCAAGTTCGAGAGCGATAACGGTAGGGCGAGAGGGGGAGCGGCGGAGGGACGCGACAAGGCGGGCGTGGCGGCAGGGTGGCGTCGGCGCGAAGCGGCGAAGGGAGGTGGGTAAGCGGCGGCCATAACCAGGTCGGCTGCACTTACCTGAGCACGCTGGACGCGTGAGCCAGGAATGAGGCCGGACATGCGAGCGTAGGCGGAGCGGGCGGGCGTGGGGGCAGCGAGAGTGAGGGTGGGCGCGTCAGCGTGGCGAGCGAGCGGGCGAGCGCATGGGCGCGCAGCGCGGCGAGAGCGAGGGGCGTAGTGAACGTGGGCGTGCAACGCGGTGAGAGCGAGAGCGCGCGCAGGCGCGCAGTGTGGCGAAATCGAGCGTGGGTGCGGGCGCGCAGCGCGGCAATGGGTGGTCGAGGTGGAGCGCACGGGTCATGGCTGGGCAATGTACAGTGTGAGGCGTGTACGGGCAGCGCCGGCATCGAGAGTGAGAGTGAGTGCTGTTCAACAAAGGCACAGCATGTGTTCAACATGGGCCGGTTCGTAAGCAAACCCTGACGTAAGCACCGGCGCTTTGAGCACTCATCCGTGAAGTGCCAAGTCACCACCCACCCATGGACAGCACCATAGGGAGGGGTTCTATAAATATAGAAAATTCTGAATAAAATATAGATACATGTAAATACCCTGTATACCAAATTTAACACATGATTAACAATGACCCTACGGAGTAAACAGTGAGACAGTACTCTTCACCAGTTTTCATGTTGTGTCATGATACCATTGTATATAGTTCATCTGATCAACTTCAGGTTAACTACATAACACTATGTAGTGCGCCCCCTGTTATGTAGCACTACGTAGTATGCCACCAGTTATGTAGTGCTACATATTTAGCCTGCAGGCAGTCTCACTTGTACTGAAATGCAGTCAAATTACATAGTGCTCCGTAGTGCTACGTAGTGCTACGCAACACAATGTAGCCAATATGGCAAATCCTGGGCTACAGTAGTTTTTAGGTGTTTTGCTGACGTGGGTTTGCTCGAAGGGCATTGCCCTCGGGCACAGGCCAGCACCTGGGCAGCGAGGCAGGCGTTTTGGCTGTCGAGGGCCTGGGCACGGGCGACGAGGACAGAGTGGGTGGCAATGGTGCACGGCATGACAGAAGTGAGAAGGGGTGTGTGAGAACGAGTAGGAGTGACTTGATGAGTTCCTCAGCCATTCATCAGTAATTTATATGCTGTTGGTTGCCAGTTTATGTCATGTGACCAGTCTGTTGTTTTGCTTGCGTTTGTGGTGCTCGGGTCACGTGCTTCGTTTGGAGTGTATTTATTTGGGTAGTTGGCAGCTGCAGTTCTTTATTCTCTCAACTCCTACTCAATCCTGACCATGCGTGTTATCACCCTTAACTATGACCCTCTGGAGTGCAAGTGCTTGTTTGAGGAGGGTGATTACGACGAGTGTTGTGCTCATTGTGAGCTTGTTGGTCTGGCCACCCTCGTAGACTACGAAGGGGGGATAGGTGTAGACGATGGACTCTGGTATCTCTGGGGTGACAAGGGTGAATGTTTCTGGTCCCTTCGGTCAGTTCAGTGGCTGATGTGCTTCTAGCCTGGAAGATTCCGGAACTAAAGAAGCAGGCTTCTGCAGGTCGGGAGGGTCTGCAGGCCCGCCCTGTTGCTTCGTCTTCCTCCCTTCGGAAGGGGAAGGACAGGACCGGTTTCGGAATATTCCAGGACCGTCCCAATCTGGTGAATCACCTTCACGAGCTGGGGGACGAGGCCCCCTGGTTAACACCGAACGAGAACTGTCAGGGTATTGAGGCAGCGAAGTGGATAACTCCATGTGGGAAAGGGAAGCACCACATGCACCCCTACGAGCGTGAGAAGGGGTTTGGAGATAGGGTCCTGGGTTGTATATTTGTGTAGTTTGTGCTTGGCTCTGAAAACTATCGCTCTTGTCCTTCCTTGTACCTCGCTTCTTAACAATGTGTCCTCCTGGTCCTATTCTGTTTGTGAACAAGGCGATGATGTTGATGTTCCCCTGTAGGACCATCGAGGGGTGGGTTCTTGACCAGGAGGAGGACAGCCCCTGCAACCACAGCTGTTGTTGGCGTAGTCCAGATCTGCCCTCTAAGCTTGCTGGGATGTGGCGTGATACCCAGCACGACCATTTTCATGTTGTGGCTCTGTCCTCCTCCTCAGGACGTGCGGTCCCTATAAGGGTGAGTGGTGTGTGGTTTTCTCATAGGGTTTGGTGGGTAACTAAGTCCTGTTTATTTGTAGAGAGGGATCAGATATTTTTGAGGTGAACAGGGGAGGTCGTGGGTTCCTTACACGATGTACGATAGTCCAATAGAAGGGAGATGGCATATTCGATTTGTTATAGTACAAGATACGCATAAGGGCCGCTTTCTAAAAGGAGGGCGGATTCTCTTTCACTCCTTTCTCCTGCATCTCTATGATTTCCTGTTCGATTCGTTTCAGTTCTGCGTCCAGGGCTGGATCGTTCATAAGATCTTCATATCCCTGGAGGCTTGGTGGTGAGTCCTCAGTTAGCTTGAGGGACTCCATGCTTCGTCCTAGGTTGTTAGTCCCTAGGAGGTCCTTTGCATGTAGGGATAGCCAGGAGTCAAAATCTTCCTTGGTCGCCCCTTTGGTAGAGATTAGCTCGTACATAAGGGAGCTGCTTACTTGGTCGAGTGGGCCCCAGCGTGGCTGGGTGTTGTGTTAATGATCCTGTCTACTCATTCCCATACTTGTCTGCTGATTCTGTTGCACTGGAGGGTTCAGTCTTAGACTGTCCCGCATGCTTCGTTCTCCTTAGCCCTCTTCTTGGTCGCATTGACTACGGCATCAACTGAGGGTCCGACGAGGTTACCTATTACATAAAAGGGGGTTCGTTTCATGGTGGGCCTGGTCTCTGGTGGCTTGGTGCTACACCACTCAAGAGGTCCCTTTCCTGGGTGGTAGTATGTCTTCTCGCCTACCCAGTTGTGGGGGAAGTGCTTCTTCCACAGGATGTATTCTAGGTCAGCTCTGGGCAGGAGGCGGTCAGCATATTCCTGGGCCTCCTCCAGCTCCATTATCCTGGGCCTCAGGGGCGTTGCAGGGTTGAAGGTCCAGGTGTGAGAGGAAGATTGAGGGTGCATGTCAGTCAGTAAGGGGTGTGGAGGTCAGGACAAAGAGGAAACTTGTCCCCCTCTACTCCAGCCCCCCCTTTTTATACCCCTTTACTGACTCAGGTTGGCGCTTGCACCTTGCAGGCGAGTAACCTTGTGCTGCAGGCATTGGCGTGTTGGGAAAGCGCCACTGCAAGTCATCCAGCAAGTCATGCTTACTGCAGAATTTCACTGCCCTCTCCATTGTGTCCTCTATTGGGTCATACCCTTTCCACCTGATTTGATAATACTGGGTCTTCTTCCGCCATTCCCAGGTCACAATGTGATCCACCTGGTACTCCTCTTCTCCATCCTCTGTGACGACCAGCGGAGGTTTAGCCTGCCTCTGCCCAAAGTCCTTGTCTGGCTTGTAGGGCAACAGGAGATTCGCATGGAATACATTGTGAACCTTGATGGTCTTAGGAAGATCCAGCCGGTACGCGTGGGTCGATATTACTTTGGTGATTGTAAAGGGTCCTCCCTTCCTGTTGTCAAGCTTCTTCGAAGGTCTCGTGGTCCTGAGATTTGATAGCAACAGCCATACCCTGTCCCCCACTTAGAAGGGTTCCAGGCTTTCTGGTTGTCCCTGGTGCAGCTCTAAGGCTGCTTGGGCCGTGTCCCAGATCTTCTCCATTTTCTCTCTTGTTGCTTCGGCAGCTGGGACTTTTCCTGGGACCCCATTTTCAGTCGTGGGGGATAACTGTTGCAAGTTCGCTCCGCTCACCCCCAACTTTTCTTGTGGCTCGCCTGTCTCGCCACCAGCCTTAGGCCGCATGGGCTTTCTCGCCTCTCGGACTCTGCCTCAGTGTACGCGCCATTCACGGCTGCGCTTTGTATGACTCAGGGATACACGTGTCCTGTGCTGACGCTGCGCCCACAGTTACCACTGTATGACTTGGCTCGTAGCTAGTAGTATAAATACAGTGGTGCGCAAGCCTGGATTCTCCAGCTTGCTACACCTTGTTGTGCTCTCCTTACCTTCGTGAGCTCCCTAGTGGGACACCTTAGCCTGGCCTTCGTCGACCACCTCACCTCGGTACTCCAACGTACTCCTTCGAACACCCTTAGCCTGATCGGCTTAGGACTCTCCGCCCTTCGTACCCACTCTGTCCACCACCAACACAAAAGGATCATTACAAGACCTCACCCCTTTTCGATACCTCCACTTTTGCAACTTTGTCGTATCTCACTAGGTCGTGACATTGTGTAGCAAGCTTCCATACGCAAACCTGGAGTTAACACCGTGGTCATCCTATCACCCAAAGAAATCAACCTCAATATGTCACAACAAGGATCCTGCCCAGGATCAACTCATAGCCACCAGACAAGATACCAAACCCAATTGCAGTCCGCCCTCGGAAGGGACTTCTCAAGAACCAGGGGATCCACCCCAACCACACCCACAGAACAGGACATCACAGATGGGGAACAACGTACCCAGTCAAGACGCTCCCAGCAATCAATGCCAGGAGGCCTACCAATGGAGGAAGAACTGACAATCATCATGGGAGAAGTCCCCCAATCAGAACCAGAAGAACCCCTGATGGTATGAGTACTCCCCCGACCATGAGTCGGGCCCGAACAAGAAAGTGCGGTGGGTGTGGGATCGGTCCTTATCGAACCCGAACCTAGCAACGAGGAACCAGGGTACTTCTACCACCCCCTGGCAGGAAGGATTCCCCGTTCGAGAGGAGGAACTCCAAGGGCTACGCCACGAAGAACCTCCCAACCCCTTCCTCGGCAAACCCCACCAGCACCTGAGCCTGAGCCAATTCCGGCCCAACCTCAACCAGCCCCACATCTTCCCGCTGACCCTGAACCTGATCTTCCGGAACCAGTGGCAGTGGCCCCACCTCAGCACCAGCCACCAGAGCAGCCTCTTGCACAACCCCAAGTAGAGGAACCCCCATTCGACCCACAAGTTGACCCCGGTTTCCAGAACATAGTGCTTGCCCTGCGAGCAGCAATGCAGCCCCTTCTACCAGAAATCGCCCAACGAGTCCAGGAGGAAATCGATCTAGAGGAAGTAGAGGAAGGAGTAGAATGCGTCCGAAGACGCCTTGAGGACTTTGCCGAAGGAGCCACCAACCTAAATCGGCGGATAACCGAAATCAAACAAAACCTGGTCAGGGCGGTAAACAATAGCTACGAAGCTCATCAAGAGGCACAACGTGCCAAAACAGCAATCAACCAAACACCAACCTGGGTCGAAGACCTCCTAAGGGGAAATAATGAAACCCTCAAAGCCGTCAAAGACCTACGAGAAGAAAGTAACACTGCAATGGCCATACTCCAAGCCCTCGACGATCGAGTCACTACCATCGACGAAAAAATAGACCAAATCTCAACAAAAGCTTCCTTAGCAGAAGCCCCCCAGTCCACACATCGGGATATTCCCACCCCATAGGTCCCCATCACCACCCGGGTCACCAGACCGACGATCCCGCTCTCGTACTCCCCGGCACAGGAACTACCAGTCCCAGTCTCCCGAACCCGAACAAGTACCAAAGGGAGCAAAAGCCAAAAAACCAGAACCTTCGAAGGAAAGAAGAAAGATGCGGAAGCAGAACTTTTCCTAATGAGGATGGATGTCTACTTCAGGGACTACCCAAACGCATTCACCGACGAAAAGAAAATATCCACTGCCCTCGTCAATATGAAGGAAGGACCAGCATCGCAATGGGCAAAACCCTTACTCCGCAAACTCCTAGATAACATCGAACATGAGGCCCTACGCTCCTGGGACAGCTTCAAAAGGGCCTTCCTCCTCGCCTTTGGAGACCCAATCAAGAAGGATAGGGCGGTCGAGAACATTCAGAAACTATTTCAAACACGATCCGTCACGGATTACGCCTCACAATTCCGAACCCTGATGGAGGACCTTGACTGGGATGACAAAGCCCTTATCGACCGCTTCAAGGGAGGACTAAAGGACTCAGTCAAACGTGAACTCCTTCGTATGACTGTGCTCCAGGACGTCTCCAGGCTTGCATTAGAGGAATGGATTGAATACGCTACAAAAACAGACGATATTCTCTTTGCTACCCGAACCTCCAAGGAACACATCAAAGGAAAAACGGGCAATATCCCAGAAAAGAAACCAACCGCAAGCCCCCAGAAACAAGTCTCCCAGAAAACAATTGATCGACGGAAGAAGGAAGGGAGGTGTATCAAATGTGGTCGGAAGGGCCATATGATCAAGGAATGTCGATCGAAATGGAGCGAGGAAGATCAGGGGGAAAGGGAGCCCATCAAGGGAAAGGAGGCCGAGATTGAAGAAACTAAGGACGATGCCTCAACTTCCTCGGAATCAGAAAACTAGAGCAGCCTACTGGACCTGTGTCTGTAGGCAGGAAAACCCAAGATCATGACCATAAACATGTATATTACCTCAAGAAATCAAATAATGACCCCAATTGCTACATCACGATCGAGGGAATCACAGAACCCACCCTAACGCTCATCGACTCCGGCTCTTCTCGAAATTTTCTAGACATCTCCTATGCTCAAAAAAACCACATCCCCCTCATCGAGCTCTCGCACCCCCGTACCGTAATTGCCATTGACAGAAACGAAACAGCACAAAAAATCTGCTTCTGTACCACCCTTAAATTCACCTTGGAAGGAAAAAGCTTTAAAGGATGCTTTTACATCATGCCTCTTGGGGACACTGCAGCCATCCTCGGACAAGAATGGCAATTGAGCATGATCCTGACATTTCCTGGAAAACAATGGAGATCCGCTTTCGGGGTGAAAAAGGGAAAGCGGCAGGAGAAGCCATGGACGACACCCCTATCCCACCCGAGTATAAGGACTTTGCGGACGTTTTTGATGCCGAGAAATTCAAGGAACTACCCCCCCATCGACCACATGACTGCACCATCTCCTTTAAGGAAGGAGCAGAACTACCAAAACCAGCAAAACCCTACCCCATGTCCCCGGATCAAGCTAAGCAGCTCCGAGAATTCCTGGAACAAGAACTCAGGGACGGGAAGATACGACCAAGCAAATCAAGTATCGCCGCCCCCTGCTTCTACGTCAAGAAACAGGACGGCTCCTTGCGACTCGTCACGGACTATCAGAAAATCAATGACATCACGATCAGTGACCAATTCCCCATTCCACTCCCGGAGGACCTCATCGAGGAACTTCGCGAAGCCAAGGTCTTTACCAAACTAGATCTTAGGTGGGGGTACAATAACGTCCACATCAAGGAGGGAGACGAATGGAAGACGGCCTTCCGAACCAAGGACAGGCTATTTGAATATGTCGTCATGCCCTTCGGTCTGAAGAACGCTCTGAGCATATTCCAACGATTCATGAACGACTTGCTGGCCGATTTCCGAGGCGTTTTCCTTATCGTATACCTGGACGACATCCTAATCTTCTCCCAGAATCACGAAGAAGACACACGTCACGTTCGTTTGGTCCTAGAGCGACTGAGGCGGAATCATCTCTTTGTCAGACCCAAAAAATGTTGTTTCAGGGTCGACACGATGGACTATGTTGGGCTTATGATCACTCCAACAGGAATATCCATGGAACAGGGAAAGGTCAAAGACGTCCTCAAATGGCCAGAACCCAGGACAGTCAAGCAGGTTCAAGCCTTTCTGGGGTTTTGCGATTTCTACAGGAGGTTTATCCCAGACTTCAGTGCAATTGTGAGGCCCCTTCACAACCTTACTCAAAAAGGGAAGACCTGGAGATGGGAGGCAAAGGAACAGGAGGCTTTTCAACAGATCAAGACGGCCATCTCCAAGGAACCGGTACTTGCACATCCTGACCCAGAACAACCCTACATTTCAGAAACCGACACTTCGGGAGTAGCAATGGGGGCTGTTGCGATCTACTCTCTCTGGTCTAGTGGTGGTCTCTTAAGCGGTGGCTCTCTGTTACTCTTAGATATCTGGTCGTCGTCTGTGACGTTGTGCGTGTTGTATTCTAGTGGCTATGTGGTACACTGTGGTGGTGGACGAGATAAAGCAAACTGGAGCCCCCAGTTGGCTTTCCTCGTTCTTATATACATGTAGATACCCTGAGTCATTACATCCGCAGTCCGCAGCATGTGTTGCTGTACGCTGATTGGTCAATCGGTAGTCACCTGACTTTGGTGCTTAATGGCCGTCAGGTGATCTTGTTGCTCGTTGCTCGGTCATGTGACTAGTGACGAATAACTCCTATAGGGGTGTATGTGATACCTTATACATATAACAAGGTATTACATAACTCGCCATTAGATGTTTTTGCGGCTCCGAATCTTATAGGAGCCGCTCTTTATCGTAGGGTCATGTGACATGCTTTGTCATCGCTTAGTCACTTGCCACTTGCCACTAGTTACAAGGCTGTAAAGTTGTAATGGCGACTTGCTGACTAAGCTGGGCGCTTAGGTCACATGATCCGTTAAGTGCCTTGTTTCGCTTCGGATAAAATCCAATAAATCCCGTCATGCTTATTCATAAGTCATGACATCATTTCCCCCTTCTTGGGTCGTCGCTTCCAGTGACGAAAACTAGGAACAGGAGGTATATTTCTAAGGGAAGACAAAGAAGGGTTTATCACCCAACACAATCCATTCCACATTCTTCTCCAGCCAAGCATCCCCTTCCGGCCCCTCAATATCCGACCAGAAACGGGTTATTGTGCTACGGCTATTACCCAGGATGACAGTGGGGCGTACCGTCACCTGTTTAGGCTTTTTGTACTTCCCAGTGAAGTCCGCCTGCCACTGGCTCAGCACCTTCAGGGAGTACTTCCCGGACGTGGGGACCATATTGTCCAGGATCCACACGTCGGCCTTCTCCGACAAGGCCTCGACGTTCCAGCTCCCACACATCCGGCTGTGGGGGCCTTTCGACTGGGCCCAGGCGGTCTTCCCGGTGCCGGTCTCCCCCTCGATCACCAGGATCTTGTGGCGCATTCCTCGTCCCTTCTCCGGTACCTCCCTGGTGAACCACTCATTGGCCCAGTCAATATGCTCCTGGTCCTCCGGGGCGGGGAGGTCAACCGGGATGGCCTCTTCTAGGCCCTGACTCTCCGGGTAAGCATACTCGGCGTACACCCGTACCGAGTTCCACGCCGTCGTCATCGCCAGGGGGCGGAGCCTCTTGAAGGCCCTGTAGTACTCCTCTCGAGTCTCCGCCGAGACGATCTTCATTCCGTCCTCGAGGTCCGCTACCATGCGCGACCTCTTGCGTCCACCCCTCGCCTCTCCCGTCAGCTCCTCCATATCCTCCCTGGTCAGGTCCCCTGCCATCAGGTCCTCGACCTCCTCTCCGTGTTCGCCCACCGACTTCCATAGGTAGTCGAAGGCGGTCATCGCCAGTATTCCTCCCCCATCCCATCGGAGTCCCTTCGGCGCAATGTTTGGGTGGTTGCCCTCCCAATCCCAGAAACAGGGGTTGGTGGTGTTCCATCCCCTATTGTGGTCTCCACTCAGGGTGAGGGCATGGATGTGGAGGGGCCGTTCGGGGTCGTACCCCTCAGCGTCGGGGTCGTGGCGCTCAATGACAGCCAGTGTACGCCAATGGTTCGGCCTAGTTCGGCAGAACAGCTCGGCCTGGTGGACAAGGTCCTTGGGGTTTTCATCCCACAGGGCGCTCCAGGTGAGGAGCACAGTGCGGGTGGAGACACGAAAA
>WSLN01000906.1:0-10067 GCA_019677355.1 Ceratobasidium sp. 370
GTAAACCGATTGATGATAGGGTTTATTACATCTGCGTCGCCCGAGATTTCACCCCATAGGGACACTGTGCTGCAGTGTGAGGTTATGAGCAGCAGACAATCTGACAACTTGAGTACGACCTTCGTAAGATATTGGCGTCTGAGCTGACTGGGAAGGTGTGGAGGCTGACATTCCGAGGGAGAGAAGGGGGCCGAGAACAATATTTCACAAGACACGGCCAAGATACAGTTTCTATGCAGGCCGGGAATTTACTTCGGGTTATTGGACCGGCGGGTCGTGATTGTGGGCCAAAGCAAAGCCAAGCCACGCACGTGACTCGGCGCGCCGGCCAAACCGACACAAAGACCCAGATCTCGATTCCAACACGTCAACTTGGACTACCCACGACCTATACTGTATATATCTTCCAGCACCCCCGAATTCAGTCACTTCTTAGCGCGTCATGGATAAATACTTCTCCAAGTCCAAATCTGCAACAACATCACAAACACTCAAACCCGAACGCACGACGGCCTCAAGTTCAAGCAAAGCGGCACGTCATCATCCATACTCCCAAGTAAAACCGACGGCGCCCGGAAGATCTTCCAGTATTGGCTTGCCCAAATCATCCGGAGGTTCCAAGTGAGCACACTTCGCCGTGGTTCCGCACAGTTATTAAGAGCGAGTGGTAACTCCCAAAGCTCACGGCTCACGGTTTCATCTCGGAAGCTTACCCATGCTATATTATCTACTCTCAAAGACCCAGACAACCCAATAACTCATTCCAAATCCTACTACAAAACGGGTGCGCCACCTGCTAGTTCTTAAACGCGGCCACTGATACCAGAGGCTAACAGAGCATATTGTTGCCTGTTCCTCTGGTCATCAGGTCAACGATGAAGGAGGGAGATCCAGTGCATACATAAAAGCAAGGAACGAAAGACTGGAATCCCAAGCTCAAGAGCGGGTTACGGACTCTTCTGTTACTGTTTTCAAGGGGCTGGTGGTATATATCAACGGGTACTGTCGCGGGACGACAGACACTGAGCTTAAGCGACTAGTCGTTTCTGGTGGTGGTCAGATTTCGTGAGTTCGCCGTGGATTTGTTCGACTGTATTGTTCACGCGAGGATAGGCACACCAACCATGGAGGGGTGACGCATATTGTCACTTCTATGCAGCTGAGCGCAAGCAAGACCCAACGATTTAAGGATACCAAAGCTCGGACGCTGACCCATGTAGTCACACCAGACTGGATTAAGGATTGTTATGGTTGAGTTTGTATATGTTTTTCGCTTTTTACATCGACTGAAATCGTTATATAGAACAGCGGAAACGACTTCAAGAATGGAAATACAATGTAATTGACCTCAAGAACGAAGTCCATGTCACTGGATAAACCTATGACCGTCTTCCAAATGGGACACTTACTCCCAATCCTGCCCTGTAGCTTCCGCTTCCTTACAAACTGGACGAGGCCTTTACACCCCCTCCCCCAAACCCATCGCTTCTATTATTATTCTCGGACTCGCACGTTATAGGAATTTGTTGTTGTACCTGGTCGAATGTTTCTTCTCGCTCCGGAAATGCATCCCAGCTCGGACAAAACGTATCAAATACGTGTGATATCACTCGACGCGTGACCTGCTCGCTTCCAGGGCGCGTGTTCTCCACGCCTAGCCGCTCGGCTTTCCCTCTATGACGGGACACTCCACCGCATTGTGAGAGTTTGCCTGCCCGTCTCCGGCATCTTACGAAATGTGTATTTATCTCGCCTACCACCACGCCTTGTGCTTGGCACGGTGTTCCCTCAGCTCACTCTGAACCTTTCGCCAACATGGTGTATCGAACGTTTGGTGCTGCTCTTCTGGTTCTGCTTGGTGTCTCCGCAGCACCCAATCCTACTGTACTCGCAGGCGCTGGTGATCCTCTCCGCGTCATCACTCTAAAGGCACCCGACGACTCTATTGTGGCCAACTTTTTGTCGTATGGGGCCACTATAAAGAACCTCTGGGTCAAGGACAAACACGGTAAATTCAGGGATATTATACTTGGATACGACAACAAGAAATTGTACGAGTCGGATCCTTCTCATCCATATTTTGGGGGTATTGTTGGGCGGTACGCGAATCGTATCAAGAACGGTGAGTGAATGTTTTATAGGTAAATGGGGTACTCATGATATTTGCAGGTACCTTTTCTATTCCTATTACAAAGGACGCAACAGGCGACCATGTGTATCACATTCCCGAGAACGAGAATGGAGGTACGAGATCTCTTGAGCCACATCCACACGTCTACCAACTTGTAACGCTATGCAGGGCTTGATACGCTACACGGAGGGCTTACAGGATATGACCGACGGAACTGGGCGCCGATTGAAGTCTCCAAGTCCAAGGTTACCTACCATCTCATGGACCCAGATGGCACCCAAGGATTCCCGGGGACCGTTCAAACGCTGGTACGTTTCTCGTCTCGCCCTCGTGCTCTTCTGCTTGGTTTACTTTCCTTTGGTACAATAGGTTACATACACGCTGCTTAAGAACGCACAATGGAAGATTGAGATTTACGCAAACGCCACTGAGAAAACACCTATATTGCTCTCGTCGCATGTGTATTGGTGAGTGCTACCGCTGCGATGCTTTACTCACCTTAACTCAAGCGGCAGTATTATTTCCCAGGAACTTGGAGGCGTACCAGGAGACACAAAGCCTCGCGGACCACAGGCTTCAGATCGATTCCAGTAATGTGATCGCTACGGACGGTATCCTAATCCCCACCGGCGCTCTGACGAACGTGACTGGCACATACTACGATTTCCGAAAAGAAACTCGGATTGGAGATGTCATCGACAAGGCGGTTGGGTATTGTGGTACAGGTGAGCTGGAGGAGAAACGCAGTGAACACGAGGCTAAAGAGTTGCCTGCAACAGGATGCACTGGATTGGATAACGCCTGGATCTATGATCGTTCTGCCGAGACCAAGTCTGCTTTTTCTTTGTCGAGCCCCAACTCGGGAATCAAGTGGGTCACCCCCGTCGTTTCTGATCCTGTCTCTTACCTTGCCGTAGGATGACGGTCACGACGGATCAACCAGCGCTGCAAGTGTACACATGTAACGGGATCGCTAACAATGGAGCTGGGAAGAACGTCACCATCCCACGAAAGAAGGCCCATGGTGGTCCCAAGAAGTACTACCCAAAGCATTCTTGCGCAGTTATCGAGCAGGTTCGTTCTTTTGCCAGTTCTGAGGTCTTACGATTGACGCTGCCGCTGTAGGAGGGCTGGATTGGTGGAATCAATAACCCGGAGTTCAACCAGGACCAAATCTATGGTCCAGACAGGGACTATACATGGTCTTCAGTGTACTCGTTCACTTCGTGACGTAATGCTACTGGACGAGAATTAGATAATTTGTAATCACTAAAGACAGTAAATGATTTGGACCTGAATGGGCCTGAAGTCCTGAACACCGTGGTCGGGGCGCTTGGACACGTCCAAGGTTGATCTCAGCGGACCACCCCCGTCATACGCCCGCTCGGCCCAGTACTGCCTCCCCGTTTTGTGGAGTGCTATATAATCCTCTAATCTTTTTCGTCCAACGTATTCTCCCACCCGAATACTCCACTCTCGTTGTGCCTTTCCGTCTCGTCACCATGACCATACTTTCAGGGTGCATCCCCTCAAAACCCAACCACGTCAAGCTCGTACTGGCTTGCTATCCATCCAACCCTCTCGCTGCGGCTCCCGAATTCAAACCGAATGCGCAGGAGCTTTCCAAGTTGTCGTATTATGCCACCAACCGGCCTGGGAAACTAGCCAAGCTGGCCGATGTATTCGAAAAGCGGGCGGCCGAGGAGGCTCGACGTGCCGGCAACGGCAACCAAAAATCTAGAGCGTACGTTCAGAATGTTTTTGACGTTTATCTGTTTCGCTGATGACCTTGGCAACAGCTCCTTGCTTGTTACTCTAGCTATCCTCAAGCAGCTTATTACCGACTGCAAACAAGAGCTGACGCTCTTTTCCAGTGCTGTTCTCATCTCCGTCAAGGCCTCATTAGCTGCGCTGCCTGATGACCTCGAGGTTGCCGCTCGTACTGCTAGTGTTGTGAGTTTGAGGTGCACAGCTTGGTAGATTCATATTCACCTGGCATCAGTTTACCGCGTGGACGGCGTATACGGATGGTACGCTCGTTGGCGTCGATAATCCATTCACCACAAACTATCTCGCGGCTCTTGGAATGTTTGCCAAGTTGTGCGAATCAAATGGCCTGAAAGGCGATTCAGAAAACCGCAACAGGTATGTTTGCTACAAGGCCCCTATAGCTCTGTCTAACCCTTTGATTCTATTTGCTAGAACCCGAATCGTTGGGCTAGGTGCATTGTCCGGCGCGGTCACGTCTGCCGCCTTGTTTCATTCTCCATATCAGTTCCAGCGTCAAGTCGACGCCATCATCCCACCCATCTTGTTCAACCTTCAATCCCACGAACTGAGCCGATTGCAGGAAGAGTAAGTGGGAAGCTGGCCGCCCGTCGCCGGTGTTGATGGCTTCTTCTAATAGGTGTGAGATTATCGAGGCGCCGAATGGAGTCTCGTCACCTTTCTTGACTGAGTTCCAGCCTCAGCGGCCACTGGCAGAACGCAAAGCGGCGTCCATCCATGTGCATGTCGATGGCGAAAAAGGCCCTTCCAAGTCGGATGTCATCAACTTGTCGCTCAGGGACCTCCAGGCACTTTTCTCTCCTTCTAACCCGACTCAGTTGGGACATGTTATGCAAGCAATATTCCGACATGCAGATGCCGCTCAGCTCTGGTCAAACGTCGAATGGTGCTGCTGGCTCGCCGATACAATCACCAACTGGACTCAATTTCCTTACCGCTATGTCATCCCGACTCGAATGATCGAGCTCCTTGTGAGCGTTCGTGACGAGCCTGTTCCAACTACCCAGCACACGACTCTTGTATCCATGATCACCACAGTCTTGTCCTCACCGAAGCACATCATCAACCTCTCTACCGGCGATGTAGTCTCGAACCTGGTGCAGGTTATCCTTCGCCGAGTCGCTATCGATCCTATGGATGGGCTCCTCCCCGCGCTCGTGACATGCACTGCTGCTCTAGGGACGCACATTTATTACTCGGACCAAATTCAAGACCTTGCCGAAGAGCTCGTCAACCGTATTGTCAGTGTACAGGTCAACGGTCTCCTCGGTCGTAGCCGTTTCGGGGCCGAGCGCAACCGCTCCGAAGCCATTCGATGCCTTGTGTCTTGCCTTGTCGGCCTCATCAAGGCGACCGAACTTAACAAGGGGCGTATTACTGGCCACGAACGTGCACTTTCCAAGGAAGAAGCCGTTCCAACCGAGAAGGGCAAGTGGCGTGCGTCCATCGATGGAGTCACCTCGGACGCCGAGAAACTTGCTGTGACTACAACCTCTGGTCGGCGGAACCCTATCAGCCCCGAAGTATGGCAGGAAAGTTTGGCCGCACTAGCCGAATCGTCCTACGGAGTTCGAGCCTTGTATGCGCGCGCCCTGGGGATGTACATCAGGACCGAGCTGCCCCCTGAGCCATATGGCGCCGAAGATGGCATCTCCGACGAGGAGCCCATTAAGCGTGTACACCCTGCTGCGCTCATGTCCAAGATTGGGCGCCAATCGCAGCTCTCCGATGCCACCTACCGCTTCCTTAATGCATTGCACGCTGCAGCATACACTCTTGCGGTGTCTTCCGCGCTCGGGTTACCCTCTGACCAAACTGCTGGGGCCTCTCAAGCGTCGTCGACCCAGGCACTGGCGCCCACCCCTATCAACGTGATCCCCGCGACTCCGGTTGGCACTCCGGGCAAGGAAATCCCCCCGCCCATAAGCACCGACGACAATAGCAAGCGTGCGTCGAGCAGGGGACGCAGCGTTTCTGGAGCGCTTGCGCTTTTGGATCCAACTTTGAGCGCCTCTTCGGGTTTCAGGCCCGCATCACCATCCGATTTCGCTCACCTCGTTACGATACTATGCGCTGTCCACGAGCGGCTGCCCACACGCGGCCTGTTTGCCGGTGTGCCGATGCTGTTGGCGCTCGATCAGGCAACGAGTGCCATTGTGGATGGCGACGGTGCCAACAATGGCAAAGGGAGGAAGCAGGCAGCGAGGGAAGTAATCGCTCGGGCGTGGATTACAATTGGGAAAATGTGGGAATGTGAGCAAATTGTTGAGGTCGCCCAGACGGTATGTATTCATCACATCCAGAGTCTACACATGACTAATTGTTTGGCACAGGCACTTGCGAGTCTCCCAATGTCGCCTTATCTGCCTGACCTGCCACCGCCTCACGGGGACCTCTTGCACCCGCCCGAGATGGCAGTCGACTGGCCCGAGTTTGAGCTTCCCAACTTTGGAGAATCATCTACGTCTACGAAGCCATTTATTGACCCAGAGGTTGTTCTGCATGCCCTAGCAGCCAGCGAGCATGTTCGGAGTCTCAGCGGATTGAGTGAAGACGAAATATTGCGAAGACTTGGATCAGAGTGGTCCGTAGAGATCGCACTCAAAAACTGTAAGACCCGTTTTGATTTTTAGCCTAGCCGGTACTAAAACCGCTTGCAGGCGTTGAATCCACGCAAGAAGTTATGCGCCCCGAAGGCGGCTCTCCTTGGATCAAAATATCACCCGCGATCATGCATATCGACAACCATTCCCTACAGAGCGTTTCTCGCACCTCGCGTGAAGTTGGTGTGGGTGATCTACGCGAAGCACTCGGGAGAGGTGGAATGTCCAACGCGGCGCTTGGCGGTGCCTCTATACGGTCACTGACGAGCGGGGACCGCGCCGCTTCGGTGCGACTTGCTGGGACCCACGCGCATGGGCTGATGGCCCCAGGCGCGAAACCATTGACGGGGCCAAAGGATGTGAGGGACGTTTTAGATAAGCTTGGGGTTGGGAGCCCAAGGACGGTTAGCGGTGGAGGTTCTCTGCTCAAAGCATCTTTCCCGGTGCATCACAAAGAACCTATAGTTGGGTACGTACCGGGTGCAATTATTTGCTAGCCAGACTAACCACCCCTACTCTAGAACGACCGCTTAAAATCATTTGCCTGGATCTATACCCTCTGGCCTTCTCGGTTGTTGTTTTTTCCTTTGCCTATTTTTTCCTTTGCCTCGACCGCACCGCCATTATTATATACAACTTGTACAGATAGTTTCGATTACACATGCACCACACTCTTTGCATCCAATTCTATCTCCTTGTCACCCCGATACGTCTGCGTGCCTCGACCTCAAGTTCACGCCAGTGTGCAGCCTCACTTTGAGCTCGTGGGTGGACAATGTTTCCCGCCTGCCAAAGAAGGTTAGCGGTTTAAATGTGCAGAAACAAGTCCCTGCACTCACGCTGAGACGAGACAGCAAAAGTTCATATGTGGTTGACAGGTACATCGAGCTCTGAGCTGGGTCTTTTATTCGCTTTGCCTGGTTGACGATCAGCTTGGCGAGCTCTTGCCGTAGTCGTAGTACACTATGAACTGTGAGAGCTTGATACCAGGCGCTCACCGGGACGTACTCACTTGGAGAATAGCATCGTCTCATCCCCCTCGGACGATAAAAATACGCAAGCACCAAACAAGCTAGCGTACCGGTTTATAATCTGCTCGCTCCGGTCAATGTCCCGCTCAACCTCAGGCGAACTCCTCACTTACCACCTGCACAACCGAATCCTTAATCCCACTTCGGCTCAAATAGCCACCCACCGCATTCTCTGCGAGTTTTTTCAGACTTTCAACCTGAGCACCCATATCTTTTTGAAACAAGGGCCACATTGTCAAACGCTGGCCAAGCAGGAACGTTTCGAGCGGGCGACAACCACGCTTTGAGGCTTCTATGTAGATGTTCTCGGTCAAACGGATGATGGTTAGGAGCGGGACGAGAGGTGGAGGTGGGTCCAGTGCAGATTTGACAAAGGCCTGTATGTTTGGGTGAGTATTCCAGATATAAATATACATGGTAGTGGGCTCGAACCTGGCAGTACTCCAACGCGGGATCCATGATCTGCTTCCAAAGACCGTCCACAAAGGTTTGCTCCTCCTTCACGGCGGTATTCATCCCCCGCTTTACGCCGTCCCCATCCGTAACGCTCGCACTTGTTGTGCGGCTAATCGGAACTGAATCCCCACCCGTCTCCGACTGTTCGTCTGCGTCCTCGAATATGATGCCAGATACGCTGCGGGAACCAGGTTTTGGACGAGGCGGGTGAGGTTCTTGGTGGAAGAAACTGGAAATGAAGGCATGTTCGGCCGAGGCATTGTCGAGCAATACAAGCAAAAGCGACCGGAAAAGAGCTTCCAAGGGCTCTTTCTAAAGCGGAGATCAGAGTGTGAGGAACGGCGCAGTACGGATAAACGCACGGTTTTTGAGTCATCTGCCATGTATGCTAGCGTTACTCCTGGACCTTCTAATTTAGAATACTGAAGGCGGTCAGTCGGAGGTGGGGGGTCTGGGGCGTTATCGCTGGGAAGTGTACCGATAAGTGATGACTTGTCAGCGGTCCGAGCCTAGACGTGGGTCGCATCATGAACACAGGGCGAAGCAAGAGCATCCAACTCACCTTGATGTACCCCAGGCTGCGGGCGTATCTGCGGAAACCGGTCTCGTAGTATAGCCGTGCAGCCGCAACATATGCATGTTGGAACTCTTGTGCGATGGACGGGGCGTGTCGCTGCAAAAAGGCGAACAGGGGACGATATTTGAGGAACACAGAAGTCTGAAGGACATGCATGTTGGTGCTGATGCTGGTGCGTATGGGCTGGAGCAGCCCAAGGAAGAAACCTCGGATCTTTCCTGCGGCCTAGTTGACACCTTTTCAGAGCAGGGCAAACATGAGTGCGATGGTCGAGGCGTACCGAAATACGTAGTGCCTCCGCAGCTTCAGACAGGTCCTTTGATGCTCGAACGCGCGCCCTGGTCTCCAGCGCCGTCATCTTCTCTTCCAGCGTTGCCACTGCTTGGAGCCATGGTTCCGAGACATTGGTATCGAGGATAGTAATGGCCAGGTCAGGGGGGATACAAAGCTCTTGAAGTAGTTGAGAAAGCGGGCGTTCGATTTTCTGCACAAAACGCGTAAATATGAGCAGAAAGGATCGTGGCAGAGGGACCTACTTGTCGACTCTTGAGCCTGGTGTCGAAATCACGACTCCGAGCTTGAAGGTCGGCGATCTGTCCAGAAACTGCAGAGAGATCGTTCTGGAACTTGGAGAGAAACCCCTCCAGCGAGTCGAGCAGGTCTATGCTGTTCTATTAAGAAGTGACTTTCTGCATGACTACGCGAAAAATGACAAAACTCACTTTTACTTCTTCGTGTAGTTCAACATACTCCTTCGAACGGCTCCTGTCTATATCTCATTTACACACGTCACGCAGGAGGACCCGGTCACAATACGCACAAAACTCGGACAACTGAGCCTCATTCGTGCTTTTTTCTCCATTTTCTGCGGATTCCGGGGAAGACATATCTGCGAAGGGCTTGAAATGAGCCCATGGCTATGTTGAAATATCAACGCGATTACTTGCCGGTGGCGAAGTGAAACAAGCCTGACTTGCACCAAAAGACAAAGCTAAGTTTAGCTTATCAGATATGATTGATAAGGGATGACGCTTGGAACATGATCTTCCCGCTGTCCTCAACAACTCGAGTCAAGGCTTCCTCGTAAGATCTTACTCACACGCGGCTGCCGGACCACGCAAGCCCAACGATTAGCGCTGCCCTTTTTTCCGGCAGCGCAGCAGCCTGAAACTCGCCCCAGACATAAATCATGGCTGAGCCAGACCCCGCACCCCCACTGTCGGTACTGCATATCTCTCTTACCCACCCCCCACCTAGCACATGATCAAACACGCTATCCAAAGTACTATGTTCGGCGCGCTGAGTCTTGTACGTTCGCCCCCACAGGCCGAAGAACTTGCTACAAAGCTTGACACAGCGGGCGTGCCATATACGCTCGACCCATGCCGCACCTGCGCAGATCCCTGCGACCTTGGTCATGAGGAATGGCCGAGCCGGTTTGATGTAGACTTGTCGTCTGACATGCTAGGATCCGTAAAACC
>WSLN01000907.1:0-10065 GCA_019677355.1 Ceratobasidium sp. 370
GACATATTCAAATCGCCCGTCCTTTGTCCGAAAAGCCGTTTTCCATTCATCCCCTTCCTTGATGCGGACGTTATTGTACCCCCATCTGAGGTCTAGCTTGGTGAACACCTTTGCCTCTCAAAGTTGTTCAATTAGATCCTCTGGGAGGGGAATGGGGAATTGATCGCCGATTGTGATATCATTGATTTTTCGATATTCCGTAATGAGCCGTAAGGAGCCATCCTGTTTCTTGACGTAAAAGCAGGGTGCGGCGATACTAGATTTGCTGGGGCATATCTTTCCGTCCCTGAGCTCTTGTTCGAGGAATTCGCGAAGCTGCTTGGCTTGATCCGGAGACATGGGGTAGGGTTTTGCTGGTTTTGGTAATTCTACTCCTTCCTTAAAGGGTATGGCGCAATCATGTGGTCGGTGTGAGGGTAGTGCCTTGAATTTGTCCCTGTCGAAGATGTCTGCGAAGTCCTTGTACTCGGGTGGAATGGGGGTGTCGTCCTTGATTTCCCCCGCTGCCTTTCCTTTCTCATTTCGGAATTTGATCTCCATCGTTCTCCACGAGATATCAGGGTCATGTTCGGTTAGCCATTCCTGTCCTAGAATGGCCGCGGTGTCTCTGAGGGGCATAACATAGAAGTGTCCTTTGAAGTTTCTTCCTTCCAGGTGAAGTTGAGTTTTGCCCGGAAGCGGATCTTTTGTGCTGTTTCATTTCCATTGATGGCAATGACAGTGCGAGGGTGTGAGAGTTCAATGAGGGGAATATGGTTTTTTTGGGCATAGGAGATGTCCAGAAAATTTCGAGAAGAGCCGGAGTCAATAAGTGTTAAAGTGGGTTCCGTGATTCCCTCGATCGTGATATAGCAATTGGGGTCGTTATTGGATTTCTTGAGATAGTATACATGTCTATGATCACGATCTTGGGTATTCCCGCCTACAGACACGGGTCCAGTAGGCCGTTCTAGTTTTCCGATTCTGACGAGGTGGAATCGTCTTCCTTAGCATCCTCAACTTGGGCTTCCTTCCCTTTGGCAGGTTCCTTGTCTCCTTGGTCTTCTTCGCTCCATTTCGATTGGCATTCTTTGATCATGTGGCTTTTATGACCACACTTGAGGCATCGTCCCTCCTTCTTGCGCCTATTGATGACTGCTTGGGGAACCCTTTTGAGGGTGTTTCCCATAGTTGTTGGTCGTTTCTCAGGAGTTACGTTCGCTTTTCCCTTGATGGCTTCTTTGGTACCTCGGGTGGCATAGAGAATATCGTCTGTTTTTGTGGCATACTCGATCTGTTCTTCCAGGGTTAGGTGGGAGACGTCTTGTAGTATCGTCATGCGAAGTAGTTCCTTTTCGACGTTGTCCTTGAGTCCTCCCTTGAATTGATTGATTAATGCCTTGTCGTCCCAGTCTAGGTCCTCCATGAGGGTTCGGAATTGGGAAGCATATTCCGAGACGGATCGGGTTTGGACTAATTTCTGGATGCTTTCTATGGTGTGGCCCTTTTTGATCAGATCTCGGAACGCAAGCAGGAAGGCCTTTTTGAAGCTATCCCAAGAACGTAAGGCCTCGTGGTCTACTCCGTCTAGCAGTTTGCGGAGTAGGGGTTTCGCCCAGCGAGAGGCTGGCCCTTCTTTCATGTTCACCAGGGTGGTAGAAATCTTCTTTTTGTCTGTGAAGGCGTTGGGGTGGTCCCTGAAGTAGACTTCTGTCCTCGTTAGGAAGAGTTCGGCCTCGTCATCCTTCCTTTTTCCCTCATAGGCTGCTGGTTTCTTTGCTTTTGCTCCCTTTGGGATTCGTTCTGTTTCAGTGGACCTGGATCATTGGCAACGCCCCCAACGTGGTGTCCTAGACCAGGAGCGGTGGTCTGGGCACCCCAGGGGTGAAGGCGATCAGTGGGGGGGTACAATTCCCTGACATGTGGATTGCGGGACTTCAGAGAGGGCAGTGTTAATTAGGATTTGATCCATTTTTTCTGTTAGGACGTCTATTCTTCCATCCATGGCTTGGATGATTTCTGAAGTAGTCTCATTCTTTTCTCGTAGTCCTTTGATTTCCTTGAGTACTTCGTTGTTTCCTCGCAGGAGGTCTTCTACCCATGTTGGCGTTTGGTTGGCAGCAGTGTGGGCACTTCGTGCTTCTTGGTGTGCTTCGTAACTGTTGTTTACTGCTCGGACGAGGTTTCCCTCAATGGCTGTAAGCCGGTTGTTTAAGTTTATGGCTCCCTGAGCGAAGTCTTCGAGCCTTCCCTGTAAGCGTTGGATTCCTTCCTCCACTTCTTGGAGATCTACCTCCTCTTCTATGCGTTGGGCTATTTCCAGGAGTAGAGGCTGTATAGCGGCTCGCAGGGCTAGCACGATGTTCTGGAATCTGGGGTCCTCTTGTGGGTTAAAGGGTTCTTCTGCCTGGGGGTGCCCTACTGGCTGCTCCGCGGGTTGGTACTGGGGAGGTGCGATGATTGGAGGTTCTGGAAGATTGGGTTCAGGGTTGGCTGGAATATGTGGGGCTGGTTGAGGCTGAGCTGGAATTGGCTCAAGCTCAGGTGTTGGTGGTTCTCGTCTAGGAAGGGGTTGGGAGGCTCTTTGTGGCGTAGCCCTGGGAGTTCCTCTTCGGGACATGGTAACCGGGTATCTTCCAGCCAGGGGATGGTATCTATATTCGATTTCTTCGTCACTGGGCTCGGGTTCGATAAGGATTGATCCCGCACCCACTGCACTTTCCTGTTCGGGCCCGACACGCGGTTGGGGGAGTACTCGTACCATCAGGGGTTCAGCTTCCTCTGGTTCTGATTGGGGAACTTCTCCCACGATGATTGTTGGTTCTTCTTCCATTGGTAGGCCCCCTGGCATTGACCGTTGGGAGTGTCTTGATGGGACACGTTGGTCCCCTTCTGTGATGTCTTGTTCGGTTGGTGTGGTTGGGGTGGAGCCCCTGGTTCTTGAGAAGTCCCCTCCAAGGGCGGACTGTAGTCAGGTTTGGTATTGAGTCTGGTGGCTGTGTGTTGATCCTGGGCAGGATCCCTGTTGCGACATGTTGATGGCGACTTCCTTGGGTGATAAGATGACCACGGTGTTAACTTCAGGTTCGCATGTAAAGCTTGCTGCACAATGTCACGACCTAGTGAGAGGTGACGAAGTATCCGAGTAGCAAAGGTGGAGGTGGCGAAAAGAAGTGTGGTCTCGTGGCGGTAAGGTGGCATCGATATAGGGGTGACGAAGTTAAAGCCATGTGGAGGCCAAGACCGATGATACCTAGGGTATTCGAAGGTGTGCACTGTAGTAAAAGGGCGAAGTGGTCGACTGCGACGGCCAGACTGACGGGTCCCACTAGGGAGCTCACTTAAGTAGATGAGCAAGACGAGGTGTAGCAAGCTGGGGAACCCAGGCTTGTGCACCACTGTATTTATACCACTAACTACTTGACGAGTCATACAGTGGTAGCTGCAGGCGCAGCATCGGCACAAGACACGTGTACCTGCGAGTCATACAAGGCGCAGCCGTGAATGGCATGTACACTGAAACGGAAACCGAGAAGCGAGAAAGCCCACGCGGCCTAAGGCTGGTGGCGAGATGAGTGAGCCACGAGAAAGGTTGGGGGTGAGCGAGGTGAACTCACAACAGTACGGGTACACAACAACACGGAAATAGCTCAGGACACATGGGAGCAATCCTGAGCCAAAAAGGGAACGATGGGAGACTGCACCCGATCGCCTTCCTATCAGAAGGATACACACCCCCACAAAGGAATTACAACACGCATGACAAGGAGCTCCTTGCGATCATCAGGTCCTTGGAGCACTGGAGGTTGTTCCTTGAGGGGACGACCATACCTGTGACGGTGTACACAGACCATAGGAACCTCCAGTACTGGGACAAAGCCCAGGTGTTGAATAGGAGACATGCCCGTTGGCATACCATCCTGACCTCGTTTAACTTCCAGATCGTGTTCTGGCCAGGAAAAATGAGCGAGAAGCCGGATGCTTTGTCAAGATGTTCAGATCATAATGACCAATCAGTACCTCCACAAGTAATGTTGCCAGCAGAGAAGTTTGTAGGCTTCAAGGGTCTGATGGCCCCAGCCACCTTTGAAGAAATCAGATCAGCACAGCAAGAAGACAAGTCCTTGGACATGCTTCTCCAGAGTACAGAAATAAAGGGTTCCTTACCCCTGTTGGTAAGGAAGCAGTATGAGAATTATGAGATCAAGGAGGGAGTATTACTCTACGATCAGAAGATATACGTCCCAGATGATTCAGACCTGCGACTGAGGATACTAAATACCCACCATGACTTACCAGTGGTGGGTCACCCAGGAAGAGCCAGGACCCTCGAGTTGATCTCTAGGGAGTACTTCTGGCCAGGGATGACAGCCCAGGTGCACCGTTACATGGATTCGTGTGAGGTATGTCAGCGAAGCAAGGGTCATAAGCACCCAGCACCCCTGAAGCCTCTACCCCTGCCCGAAGGTCCCTGGCAGGATATAGTGTACAATTCTATAGTAAAGTTACCTCTATCTGAAGGATACGACAGTATTCTCACAGTAATAGATCGCTTCTCTAAACAGGCAGACTTCATCCCCTGTCTTGAATCTACTAACGCTGAGAAACTGGCGGAGATATTCATCAGGGAGGTATGGAAGTTACACAGTTTACCTAAGACCACAGTGTCAGACCAGGGAAGCACCTTCAATAGTCAATTTCCCAGATCCCTGTATCAGAAGCTGGGAATAGAACCCCATTTCTCCACAGTATTCCATCCGCAAACGGACGGGCTAGCTGAAAGGACAAATCAATGGGTAGAGGGCTTCCTCAGAACCTTCTGTAGTTACCAACAGGATGATTGGGCAAGCTGGTTGCCTATGGCGGAATTCTGCCATGACAACCATAAGAACTCCGCCACAGGATTCAGTGCGTTCCAAGTCATCTATGGAACAAATCCTGGATGCCTTCCCACACAGGAACAGGGCAGAAGACATACTGAAGTACCAGCGGCGGAGAAAATAAAGAATAGGATGGAAAGGGTTTGGGACGAAACAAGGGCAGCCTTGGAGCTGAACCAATCCTTGACACCCCCAAATGATGGCTTCAAGGTAGGTGATAAGGTCTGGCTTCTGCTAGCCAACCTCAGGACAACCAGGCCTTCGAAGAAGCTTGACAACAGAAAAGGGGGACCCTTTGCCATCACCAAGGTACTATCATCCCACGCATATTGCCTCAAACTTCCCAAGACCATGCGGGTGCACAATGTGTTCCATATCAATCTATTGAGCCCTTATACTTCTGATAAGGACTTCGAGAGAAACCAATCGAAACCTCCACCTATCATCACGGAGGAGGGGGAGGGGGAATATGAGGTTGACCACATTGTGGGATGGGAATGGTGGAAGAAGCAGCTATATTACCAAATTAGATGGAAGGGTTACGACCCCATGGAAGACACTATGGAGCAGGCAAGCAAGTTCAAACACAAGCATGACTTGCTCGATGACTTGTGCAGGCGCCTCCCAGACGCACTGTTACCCAAGCCAATAACAGAAAAGGGAGATGACTTGGGGAATGGTGCCAAGCGCCGTAAGGTGACTCGGAAGTCTGCATAAAAAAGGGGGGGGGTCGGAATAGAGGGGAGTAACTTTCTCTTTCTACAGGCTTCCTCCCCCACAATGACTGTCCCTTTCCGCAACACCATGGCCCCTTACGCCTATAACCGCAAAGGAAAGGGCAGGGCGAACAGCCCAGCACCCTGGTGGCCCAAGCCACAGGTCACTAAGTAGTACGTTAAACCAAGGGAAACCGCCCTGGATAAGGCAAGGAGGTATGCCAAACGAATATTCCCTGAAGGACACCTAGACTACATCCCGATGGACGAACGAGACATTGACAATTGGACAGACGAAACAACCTACTACGACCCCAACCTAGGGGAACTGAAATGGTGTACCACACGCCCCCCAAGAACCAAAGCAGCCCTGCAACGAACCACCCTTTACGTAATAGATGGACTAATAGGTCCTGCAGTGGATGCGGTGGTGAATGCGGCCAAATGACAGTGTAGACAGCGAAACAAAGAGAACCTACCCCCTGCTGCAACATCCCAGGGACACCCTCCCGGATGGAAAGTCCGGGATATAATCAAATGGATACAGGACGCCCCACCCAGCCACTACTGGGGCCTACTTGACAAGGTAAGCCGAGAAAAGATGTACGACCTGATTGCGCAGAAAGGGGCAACTCTCGAAGACCTCCATCAGTGGCTGAAACTGAGGGAAGCACCCAAAACAGACATCAAATGGTTAGGATCCAGTATGGAATCTCTCCTACAAACCCTCTTCCACTCATCCCTGACAATCATGAAGACTAGGACGAAAGCGAAGTAAAGAGGGAATCAGAAGAAGCCTTAGCTGAAGCCTGGGAATGGGAAGGCGCTGGGACAAAGGAGAACCCCTTCCTACCCTTAGCAATGGAAGAAACAGACTGAAGGGTCTCATTTGTATCTCTTACGAAAATAGAACTGGGCACAATGTGATATCAAATGAATCATGCTCTCTATGGAAACTGTACACCACATAACAACGTGTCCCATCACTGCAAGAAGATCTGAACCCTCTCTGCAAAACAAAGGAACAGTCAGCCCCCATTTGGCCAGGGAAAGCCCCCCACGTACCACTAGTCCTAATAGGGACCACATGCCCCAAAGGGGCATCCGCATGTCCCAAAGGCAAGGGAGGTGGCATGACATGAAAATGGTCATGATGCCTATCCTGCCACATGCCGGCCAGCATCCTGGGTAGATCCGGTGTTGCAATGTACTCTTTCTGGTCTAGTGGCTGTCTCTTAAGCGGTGGCTCTTTGTTACTCTTAGGTCTCTGGTCGTCGTCTGTGACATTCTGCGTGTTGTATTCTAGTGGCTACGTAGTACACTGTGGTGGTGGACGAGATAAAGCAAACTGAGGCTCTCAGATTGCTTTCCGCGCTCTTATATTCATGTAGATACCATGAGTCATTACATCTGCAGTCCGCAGCACATGTTGCTGCACTCTAATTGGTCAGTTCATAGTCACCTGACTTTGGCACTTGTAGCCTGTCAGGTGATCTCGTTGTTTGTTGTTCAGTCACATGACTTGTGATGGACAACCCTTTGTAGTGTGTATATGACACCTTGTACATGTAGTAAGGTATTACCTAACTCACCATTAGATGTTTTTGTGGCTCCAAATCTTATAGGAGCCACTCTTTATCCTAGGGTCATGTGGCATGCTTTGTCATTGCTTAGTCACTCGCCACTCGCCATAAGTTACAAGGCTGTAAAGTTGTAATGGCGAGTTGCTGACTAAGCTGGGCGCTTAGGTCACATGATCCATTAAGTGCTTTGTTTTGCTTCAGATAAAATCTAATAAATCGTAGAATAATTCTACCTATCCGTCATGCTTTTTTATAAGTCATGACATCATTTCCCCCTTCCTGGGTTGTCATTTCCAGTGATGACACTGAAGGCCAGGGAATACATTCCTAAGGGAAAACAAAAAAGGGTCTATCACCTGACACAATCCACTCCACATTCTTTTCTAACCAGGCGCCCCCTTCCAGTCCTTCTATATCTGACCAGCAACAGGTTATCGCATGACGGCTGTTACCCAAGATGATGGTGGGGCGCACTGATACCTGTTTGGGCTTTTTATACTTCCCAGTGAAGTCCACCTGCCATTGGCTTGGCGCCTTCAGGGAGTATTTCCCAGATGTGGAGACCATATCGTCTAGGATCCACACATCGGCCCTTTCTGATAAGGCCTCGACATTCCAGCTCCCACACATCCAGCTGTGGGGGCCTTTCGACTGGGCCCAGGCAGTCTTTCCAGTGCCGGTCTCCCTCTCGATTACCAAGATCTTGTGGCGCATTCCCGCCCTTTCTCCGACACCTCCCTGGCAAACCACTTGTTTGCCCGATTGACGTGCTCCTGGTCTTCCGGGGTGGGGAGGTTTACTGGGATAGCCTCCTCCAGGCCCTGACTCTCTGGGTAGGCATACTCGGCGTACGCTCACACCGAGTTCCATGCCGTCGTCATTGCCAAGGGGCAGAGCCTCTTGAAGGCCCCATAGCACTCTTCCCGGGTCTCCACCGAGACGATCTCCGTCCTGTCCTCCAGGTCCGCTACCATGCGCGACCTCTTACGCCCCCCCCTTGCCTCTCCCGTCAGCTCCTCCATGTCCTCCCGGGACAGCTCCCCCGCCATCAAGTCGTTGACTTTCTCCCCGTGCTCGCCCACAGCCTTCCACAGGTAGTCGAAGGCGGTCATCGCTGGTTTTCCTCCCCCGTCCCATTGGAGTCCCTTCTGTGTGATATTTGGGTGGTTACCCTCCCGATCCCAGAAACGGGGGTTGGCAGTGTCCCAGCCCCTGTTGTGGTTCTCGCTTAGGGTAAGGGCGTGGATGTGGAGGGGTCGTTCGGGGTCGTATCCTTCCACATCGGGGTCGTGGTGCTGGACCACAGCCAATGTACGCCAGTGGTTGGGCCTAGTCCGGCAGAACAGCTCTGCCCAGTGGACGAGGTCCTTGGGGGACTTGTCCCACAGGGTGCTCCAGGTGAGGAGCACGGCATGGGTGGAGACGCGGAAGACAGCGGCCATGGTTGTGGGGGTTAAGTGAGGTTGGTTGTGGCAAGAGGGTGAGAGGGATCAAGTGGGGGGACTTAGCACCTCCCGGCCTGAATATATGCCATGTGGTTTGTTGTTCCAGTCACCTGACTTGTGATGATGCATCTCCGGGGGGTACCCTCCCTTTGCTCATTGTTGTCGACTGGTCCTCGCTAAGGCTCGGGGCGACTTCCTCCTCGACTATGGTCGGTGCCCCCTCTCCGACCCCTCCAGTAATACAGGGTGGTAGGGGTGTCATGTGATGTTCCTTTGTTATGATTGTAGTTGTTAGGTGCTAGTCATGTGTCCAGTGCTTGTTTGCTTGAGATCACATGCTCTGCATAGCTGTATTAATAGCTGTGTGATTTCAGTCATGGGTTCTCATCCCCAACCATGACCATCACCATGCGTCTCCTAACCTTTAACTATGATCCCTTGATGTGCAAGTGTATTTTTCCTGACAATGCCCACAGTGTCTGCTGCGGTCATTGCGAGGCAGTTTGTTTCGCTGCACTCGAAGATTTCAAGTGTGGTGTTGGGTACAACAATGGGCTATGGGTCTTTCATGGCAACCAGAGTACGTAACCCCTTTCCCGCTTTACCTCTTTGTAATGTTGACGTTTCCACAGGCTGGGAGATCCCAGAGTTTGAGAAGGCGAAGCCCTCTCTAGGTGTGTGGGGTGTAAATGCCACCGCTTCCTCGTCACGTGATGGGAGCATGGATCAGACAGGCTTTGGAATCTTTCAGAACCCAGCAACCCTAGCTGGTTACCTCCATGAGATGGGGGAAGTGGTCCCCTGGTTAACACCCCTGGAGAACCAGCGTGAGATTGAGAAGGCGCAACGCCTCCCGCAGCGTGGGAGTGAGAGGTCGCATGAGAAGGGTAAGGGTTGCGTGCACCCTTATATGCGAGGAGGGAGAAAGGGTCAGAAGTAGGGTTCATCAGGAAAAAGGTCAAGGTCTACACAGACATACACATCTACCATAGACATCTGTAGACCAACCACATCTACTGTAGACACCTGTAGACCAACCACATCTACAGATGTACCTGTTGACTGCCATAATCTGCCATAGACATCCATAGATGCCCAGCTTTTATCCACAATTATAATACATAAAGAGCATAATATGTAGCACCACTGCAGAATCCTGCATACCTGCATACCTGCAGTCACACATGAGCAATGTTTTTCAGTACTTGCTATACATCATTAAATGCGCAGAATTCACGCGATTTCAGTGATATTCTCAGTACTCCCAACGGCTCAGTATTCACAGAGAGCGTGCCCGATTACTGCCCAGAAAATAATCCTGGGAATGCGCAACCTTCATGAAAGCCTAGATACGCATCCAAAGATAATGATATACATATCAATCGATGCGCATTGATTGTGCGAGTCGAATGAGCATACTTACATGCTCTGAATCGCGCTCTACGAGGGGCTGCAAGTGATT
>WSLN01000909.1:0-10061 GCA_019677355.1 Ceratobasidium sp. 370
ATCTGCTCACTTGCACTCAGCCCATTCATGTGGTTTCAGTGCAATCACTGTATGGGTGTCTTGTTCACAGCAATGTAAGACTACTAGCAAAAAGCTGCACATTCTCATAGGGGTTTTATGGCCTCAGGAATACATTGAGCTCATTCAGAACACCTGAATACTCTGTTTAAGATGAGTTTGTGCATGTGCGCACTTCTGTGAATATTTTCTTAGCACTAATTGGCTGTGACCTCAGTCATTTTCTACTCTTAGACATGCGCCAGTGATATGAGTCGATTGCTGCGAATTTTGCGCATTTAATGAGGTATTAAACAACTTGATACATGCAGTATTGAAGCTACTCATTGCTGGAATTCCTGCATTCCTGCAAAATCCTGCACAGTGCTGGAATTTTGCTGGAATTCTGGCATTCCGGCTGCAGGTGCATGTGCAGGTGCAGGTGCAGGTGCAGGGATGGCCTAAAAGTGGTGGATTCTGGCTGCAGGTGCCGGAATCTGGCAAAATTCTGGCACATCTCCCTTACTCTGGCTGCTAACTGCCCCTTGCCTGCCATCCTGCACTGATTGCTTGAGCCTTGGCAGTCATGACCCAGGTAAGTCCCACCTGTTCCACCATTCCACCCCCACTGCTCACTGCACTCACCTGGCCTCACCCTGACGTGTGCGCTGCCTCACTCACCCTCACTCATCCATGCCCCTGCCGCTGTGTCATCTGCCTGTCTGCCTCGCTCACTCACTGGCCTGGCCTTGCCCTGGGGCACGCACACTGTGTTGCTCATCTGCCCTCACTCATCTGCCCTCACTGGTCTGCCCTTGCCTGTCTGCCCTCGCCCACCTGCCCTCACCTGCTGTCTGCCTTGCTCACCCACCCCCCCTGGTGCTCATACGTGATGCCCACCCACACCTGTCCACCTGTTTGCTTGCCTGGCCACACCCTAGCGTACATGACCCTCACTCACCCTCACGCTCGCACACACCACACTGCAGTGTCGTCCGCCTATCCACCTCATTTGCTCACCTGGCCCCACCCTGGTGCGTGCATGTCGCATCACTCATCTGCCCTCGCCTGCCCACACTCACTCACCTGCCCTGACCCATGCTCACTCACCTGCCCACCCTCGCCCACCCTGGCACTCATACGCGACGGGCGCACTCACTGTGTCACTTGTCTGGCCTCACTTGCCCACTGTCCACCTCACTTGCCCACCCTGGTGCTCGTACACGATGCCTGCCCATGCCTGCCACCTGCTCACTCACCCAGCCTCACCCTGGCACACGTCACCTTGCTTGCCCTGGTGCTCACACACACGTGTCACCCGCCTGTCCATCTTGCTCACCCTCACACTCACACACACTGTGCCACCGTGTCATCCACCCATCCACCTTGTTCACTTGCCCAGCCCCACCCTGGTGTGCACACACTACCTTGCTCATCTGCCCACCCTCACTTGCCTGCACATGTAAATAACATGACCAATAAGATTAATTTTCCGTCTGCAGAGTATTGTGATATCTACCGTAGACCCTTGTGTCTATGGTAGACAGTGAACATGGCTGTAGAAATAAGGCATCTACAGATCTACAGGCTCTACCGTAAACCTCTGTAGACGTTTTCCATTGTCCTGATGTCCCGCACCAAATGTCACCAGAGGTGCCCAGCACTTCAATGAAGCTGAGCTCCAGCTTCAGGTAGAATTGGGCTGTGTGAGTGCAGCCACTCAGGCACCCCGGGTCTCACACTCTGATGCCATCCACCCAGTGACCCATTGTGCCTCACCCTCACCTGCTGGTATGTCCTCCAGGGGCAATGGCTCTACTCAGGGCAAAACGATTCTGCAACCTGGCCACCACCCCTCTGCTCAATGCCACAGTGCTATCGTAGCACTGCTGCCCGCACCCAAAGGCACAGACAGCCCCAAGACTTGGCAGCAGAAGGTTGATGCCCTGACTGCCTCGTGGAGAGGCGCCACCAGCCCAGTCCGCATCTCAGTCAAGAGGAAGTGTGACACTGCCAATGGCCATGCCAATGACAGCGGTGACACCCTAAAGTTGTTGAGCAACCCTGCGCAGGCAGTGGCCCAAGCAGCAACCACTCTTGGCACTTCCTCGAGGACCATTGCTCTGACCTCCTCAAGCTCCCAGAGGCCAGATGTCAGTTGCGACCATTCTCATGCAGCTCAGCTGACTGCAACTGCTGCCAGCACAGGACCTTTGGCAACATCATTGTCCACTGGTGGTGCCAATGCAGATCCACCCCAGCCACTTAGCCAGGATCATGGCTGACACAAGTGCACAGGTTTCCAAAAGTGGTCGAGCAAGCTACCTGCTGCCCAGGTTCCAAACAGGAAACACACTGCTCAAACCTTGGCACTGGATAGTTGGGACGCACAGATCAACAAATCGACCTCTGACCCACGCAGCCCCTCCCATGTGGCTGAGACAAGCTTGTTACCCAAGTGCACATAGGGCATATGTGACCCATATGTAGATAGTATTGATGCCTTGCTTTCATGATTGATCCATTTGCTTTTTCGCTGTTGTGTTATGTACATTTCTTTTGTAGTTAATCATATAGACATTTCCTTTTGCAAATATTGAGACACACCTGGTGATTAGGGTTCATGCATCAGCCATTAGAGACAGGGAATATGGGGGATGACTTATGCAGGTTGCAGGGAGCTGTGCTGTGCAGCAACATGCCACCTGGGGTCTTGGTGCATGGATGGATGGGTGCATGGATGGGAAGCTTGGCAGCAGCAACACTCAGCATGACAAAGTGGTGAATTTGGTAAATGGAGACATGGGAGATATGAGAGGGGGTACAGGTTTTCCTGGCTGCAAACTGCAGTTCTTAAATAGCCATGAAAGTGCCCAAGCGCTCCCTGAGTGGCCCTCATGAAAATAGATCTTGGCTGAAGTCATCAATCATGGGACAGCATAGATGCAAAAGCCAGGTGTGTCCTTGTCCACAGGGAAATGATGAAGTAAATAGCGGTAGATCCGTTTATGTTCTGACATGGGAATTGAATGTAACAATTTGAATTGACATTGCCAGAGAGACAGAAAACAAGAGCGTAACCACTTCAGCAACCCCCACATGTGTACAATTCAAGAACAAGGAGGGAAGAATGAAGGGAAAAAGGAAAGAAACAAAATGATAGCACAAAACAGTAGCTCACAACACAATGTTTGTGTTTGATTGGCATATCACTCCCAGTGACTCAACAACCTTGTGGTAAAGGGTGTGATCTTTGCCCGGTGCCAAATGCAGCCAATTCATAACCCTCTCAGCCCACATCACATTCACACCTGGCCGGCATCAAAGCAAAAACCTGGATAGCCTAGCATCATCAGCTTTCATGTTCAACTGACATATAGTTATGGTATATGTTTACATAGCAATCTTTTGTACCAATAGGTCATCTACCTTTGATGCCCAATCACTCAACAACTGTAGACATACAGGGGATGTTGGGTGGTCGCCCAGGCTGGCAACTGCACCATCAAGACCAGCAGCACAAATGACAATGTCCACATGCAAGGCTTGAATGCTGTGAAGAGCTGAAAATTCTAAAAGTTCTGTCAGTGTGAATGGCTGGTAAGGCATGACGAATGGGTAAGACCTGGCCAGAGGTGGTGCAGGGCAGATCCATTGACAGCTGAATCCACATGCACAGACTGCAAGGTGAGACACTCAAGATTGAGAGTGCCAAGCAGAGCAAGTACACTGGAAAGGAGGGTGAACATGGTCCTCACTTGGGCTTTGCTGGGCTTTGCTGTATACTGGACAGGAAGATGTATTTCCAATTTTGTGAGGCATCCTAGAATGGACTGGTGCTGGCTGAAAAGGTGCAACACACTGCTGACACTGACTTGGCAGAGTTTGAGTTGCTTCATCATGTGAAAGTGAGCGCTGTCTAGGGTGGTGGCAGCAGATGATGGTCCCTACACCTCAGACTCAATGGCGATGGGTGATGTGACAATGTCGAAGGTCAACGTGTGTAACATCAGAAGGTGGCAGAGTAGTCCAGCAACCCAGGGCTGACCAAGGCTATTTAAATGCAGAGGATTTTGAGTCTCTGGAGCACATTCAGGGATGCCAAGATTGCTGAGTTGTACTTGGGATCAGTCCATGGCTCAGTGAACAGCATGAGATTTCTGAGTGGTGAACACATGGCCAAGGCCCTCTGAAGAATCTGCACAGAAGCTTCCATGGTCAGTGCACAGCGTGCATGTAGACACAGCAATGTCATAGAATTTCCAAGGAACAGTGAAACAGTGTCAGTGGTGAGACTCATGTGGGGTAGGCTGGGTCCCAGCTGATCATGATCTCTTGAACAGCAGGCACCATAGGTTCACCTGACAGCAGTTTCTCAACACCAAGCCATTCTGGTGCACAGGTTGGGCCAAGGAATTGACACACACACGCAGTGTAAAGATTGAACTGCTTCTTCCTTTCATCTGGAATTGCATCTGGGATGTGAAGCTACAGACCAGGGTCAGTGATGGTAACAGTTCCAAATGAGGTCAAGTCTCACTTGTCCACCCTGGGTTGGTGTGCACATCAGCACTGAGAAAATAGGATCAGTGGCTGGCAGGTCTCACCAGACATGGCGGATCCCACAGGCAAAAAATAATCAGGTGACAGTGAGCAGGCGCACCACCTCAGGGATTGGGAGGAGAGCCAATATCATGTCCACAACTTCTTGGACCAAGAGGGGTGATGAAGTGTGCATGATAGCACCAGAGGGTTGGTGCACACACATGATGGGTTGGTGGACACTATTTATAGGTGCAGGTGGCCAGGTCATGCTTTCAGCTAGACCTTAGGTCTTTGCAATTGAGTCCAGGTGCTAGAGCCTTTCATGCTCTTTGACTGGTTGTTTCAGACGGTCACAACAACTAGCAACAACCATTCTCCTCACTTGGACCCTTGCAATTGTGAAGGCTTCTCACACATAGTTTCTTTGTCGCAGCAGTTGGCATTTTGGGAGACTGCTGCAGAGCTTTTAGTCTAGTGATATTTGGCAGAGAGATATAGCTAAGGTCCATATTTAGGTGGCACGAGTGTGTGACTATGCAACTGCAAGGTCTTGGTTGCTTTGGGGGGGGGGCGAGTGGCAGGAGTGCTGCAGCAACCTGATGTCTCAACTGCACAATTGACTTAGTGTGGTGTCTTTTGTGGGCAGAGGGAGTGGCTGCATTGTGCTCTCCTCCTGTTTTCCCACCTGTGTGTAGGCACTCCTAAGGACAGAACAGATGCACACACTTAACACCCAACACCATGACCCCCACTGTTAACCCACCCCTTGCCTGGCATCCTGCACCAGTCACCCAGGCCATGACCCAGGTGAGTCCCCTGTTCAGCTGATTCAGGCTTGGCACCCACTACTCTCGCCCACGCCATGGTCTGTGCTCACTTGCCAGTGCCAGCACCCACTCTTACACTTGTTTGCTTGTGCCTGCTCCTACTCATGCCCACCCCATTCACTTGCCCTGCCCCCTCTCAGTCACTCGCCTGCATGCACTGTGGTCCACACCCTGACACCATCAGTGGCCCAGGTGCCCTTGCCCTTGCCCATTTGCCTGCATGCATGCCTGCACTCACATCCAAAAACACCCACATCATACAGCCCACCTGTTTGCCTGTGCAGTTTGTGCACTTCCTGCTGCACCCTGCTGGCTACTCCTGCTGGCCCATTTATAATCCCATGGGCCCAGTTGGCCTCAACCCAGTGCACTTGCTCATCCACCTGCCTGCCTTCTCACAGTTGCACTGACCACTTGCTTGCCCATGCACATCTGTTTCCCTGTGCTGCTTCATTCGTGCTCCCACCTACTGTGTCCCTCGTGCACATGTCGTGTGCCTTGCTACCACTTGCAGCCACCCCTCAGGGTGCCTCCACCAGCTGCGCATTTGTGCCTGCCCCTGTGCATTTGTGCCTACTTCACATGCACCTGCACAGCCTTGCTCACCACTGCTCATGTACACCACCATATGCATATGTCCACACTCCCCCACCCATCCACCCTGTTCACCCATCGGCCACCATGGACTGGACAATGGCTACCTTTTTGGAGAAGCCAACTGAGCCCTGGTAGTGCTTGCTGGGCTTGGGGGCAAGACAATTGGTGTAAACCAGACATCTGCTGTGTAGGTGGAGCACAGAACAGCAATGCTCAGGAAGAGGTGTCAAGCAGCTCTGGGTGGAGCTCTGTAAGACATTCTGGCTGTCCTGCCTGACCCTTTTTGAGGGAGGTTGAAAATCACCAACAGATGTGGCACTAGGAGGTTGAGTGCTGTGCTTATCAATGCTTGCAAGTGCTCAATCATGATAGAGCACACTCGTGACATACTCGCTGGTCAAGGGTGCTCCTGAGTCACAGTGGATTTGGCAGAGTGGTTCAGCTTATGTTGTCAGGGTTTGTATTCTTGTCCTCCAGAGCCACTGTGTTCCCATTCTCTAAGGTCTCTAAGGTCAGTTGCTGCTCTAAACAGTGTACCCAGTACATGCCTTTTCCAGCTGCACCTGCCCAGTGCACATTTCCTCTGGACCCTACAGTGTATGTGCACCTGTGTGTGCACTTTCCTATAGAAAGCTATGTGTGCCACGTAGTACTACCAACATAGTGCAATATAACACTCATGTGGCATATAGTGTCATGTCCTTGTCCCTATGCTGCCCAAGCCACTTGTATCCAGTGCCATTCCACATCCTGGGTTTGTGGATTTTGCAGCCAGCGTCAGGCAGGAGCACATGGCTATAGAGCACTACAGGTGCTATGTAGTACCCTCATGGTGTGTGCACCCAGTACGTACATCTGGCGGTGCTCCATGGCAGCAGTGGCATTCCCTTTGTGCAAAGGTTCCTTGCTGCTCTATCAGTGTACTCAGTACGGAGAATTTCCCACTAGCTCCTGCCCAGCAGACATTTCTGATTTTGCCTGCCTCCTGGGCATACAATATATGTGTACCTGGTACACACTTTGCTGCAGATGTTGTGTGAGGAATAGGTACACAGCTATAGCCATGGTACTATCATAGCACAATAAAGTGCACATGGCAGCATACATACAGTCTTGCATCCTGTTCTTGATGTTGCCCATGCCACTCATATCTGGTGCCATTGTGCACAGTGCTCTGGAGCAGCAGCAGTGCTCCCATTGTGTAAAGGTTCCTTGCTGCTCTATCAGCATACTCAGTACAAAACTTTTCCCAACTAGCTCCTGCCCAGCAGACATTTCTGATTGTGCCTGCCTCCTGAGTGTACAATATGTGCGTACCCAGTACGCACTTTGCTGCAACTGGTGTGTCAGGAATAAGCACATGGCTATAGAAAGTGCTGGGTGCCATGTAGTACTGTGATAGCACAATGTAGCACTTGTGGTGACATGTAGGCCTGTGTCCTTTTCCTGATGCTGCCCATCCTGTGCTTATCTGTTGCCATTCCACGTACCCAGTACATACATTTGGTGGTGATCTGCAGTAGCAGCATTCCCATCATCCAAGCTTCCTTGCTACTCCATCTGTGTACCCAGTATGTGCCCCATCCTGTTCTTATCTGTTGCCATTCCACATACCCAGTATGTACATTTGGTAGTGATCTGCAGCAGCATTCCCATCATCCAAGCTTCCTTGCTACTCCATCTGCGTACCCAGTACATGCTTTTTCTCACTGCTCCCATCCCATGGTGCTCAGTTTGCTGTGGCTGCTGAAAGAATGCCACTGCAGTGGCAGTGCCACTAATTTCCAGGTCTGCCATCAATGCTGCAACTGCATACCCAGTATGCCTTTTTTCTCCAGATGTTTCTCTATACAAGTGTTTCCCAAACATATGTGTGCCCTAACTGCTGCAGTCCCCCACCCTGCTGTCCATTTTCTCTAGGTCACCTACTCTCTCAACCTGCCCATCGCCCTGGTGCACTCTGCTGTCAATTTTTGAATCCACCCTACTAACCTCCCTGCTTCGTCTTAATAACCTTTGCCTCGGTGGTGTGCACATGCATGGCAGAGACACTGCTTGACTCAACCAGGACACGCCCCTTGAGCAGTGACGTCACTGTCATGCTCTGAGATGGGAGAGTGGGGAATGAGGTCACACAACTATTGACACTGGCTTGAGTAGTGTCACTCCAGACTTTGTGGGACCAGTTCATAGTGGTGAGGATGTGTTCTTTGAACATGGAGGGAGGCTGGACCTTCCTCACAGCAGCCCAAGTGGCATCGTTTAAGAGGGCAGGGAGGACCAGATTGGAGCATGCGAACTCGCCAGTTGAAAAGCAGGACAGCAGAGGACATGCAGTGGGGATGACAATGCACTCGTGAGCAATAGTGCTCATACTGAGGGTGGATTCGGCATGGGCAAGCAAGTCAACAGAGGTGTTCCACTGCTCATTGTTGATCAAGCACTCATTGATGGGTGGATATGTGATGAGAACTGATTTGGCTGCTTCCAGCAGAGTTGCTGCCTGCAGCTCATTGTGATGGTGCTGAGGGTGCCATGGTTGCTGGCCTCAAGCTTGGTCGCACCTTGTACTCACACTGGGAGGAAGTATTGCATAAGTGACAGGAACTTGGGCATGTCTGGAGGGGGGGCACAGTGAGTGGACTGAAACAGGAGGAAGCAACAGACCAGGGTTGGACGATGTGATGGGACTGAGGTTTTCGAAAAACCAACCCTCAGCATCAACTGGATGTTGGGCGTGAGGTGACAAGGGTGAGGGTTGAAGGGTGTGGTGGAGATGGGAAGTGAGCATTGTGAGTGTGGGGGAATAGTCAAGTCAGCTGTGGCTGTGTACTGTGGGAAAACGGGGAAAGTGCAGCCCCCACCCAGACCCTGTCTCCCACAAGGGAAGGTGTGCTTGGGTCTCAAGCACACTGATCCTTCTGCATTGACGCAGAGGAGCTCCGTGTTCCACAGGCCATCAGACTTGGCTGAGAGTGAAGCCGCACTCAGCACACCCATATCTGTGAACTGGCACCAGTGCTGCAACACCTGCGCAATCCAGCCAACAAATATATCCTGTTGTTTTGGGTGGGGTGTGAAAAAGGAACAATCAACTGGCAACACCAGCTGTTGTGGCAGGGATCATTTCAATCAGTGCAAGGTGGGAAGACAGGGAAAAAAAAGGAAAAAACAAACAAACAGGAAAGCAGAGAACCATGAGCAGCAACAACCAAAACTGCATCAGTGAGGTGTGGAAAGACAATAACCAAACCCATGTACCTTCAAACTGGCAGCCATGGGGCTATGGCAAGATGTGAAAACTCATCGCCAAATGGCATCTCCTTGGCTGCCTTGCCCAGGCAAGGGAGGGAGTCGCACAGTTGGTGGCACAAGCACTTAATCTCCGCCATTGTCTCCTTGATCATGGCTAGGGTCATGTTGATGAGATCGAGCCTGCCAAATCCAAATGTCTCAAGGCTGCTCAGGTTGGTAGTGTTGAGGCAGGCAATGAAACCATTGAAATTGGGAAGGAAGTTGGTTGGGAACTGGGGTCACACTAAGGGAGATGTGCCAGAATTTTGCCAGATTCCAGCACCTGCAGCCAGAATCCCCCACTTTTAGGCCCCCTGCACCTGCACCTGCACCCACCTGCACCTGCACCTGCAGCTGGAATGCCAGAATTCCAGCAAAATTCCAGCACTGTGCAGGATTTTGCAGGAATGCAGGAATTCCAGCAATGAGTAGCTTCAATACTGCATGTATCAAGTTGTTTAATACCTCATTAAATGCGCGAAATTCGCAGCAATCGACTCATATCACTGGCGCATGTCTAAGAGTAGAAAATGACTGAGGTCGCAGCCAATTAGTGCTAAGAAAATATTCACAGAAGTGCGCACATGCACAAACTCATCTTAAACAGAGTATTCAGGTGTTCTGAATGAGCTCAATGTATTCCTGAGGCCATAAAACCCCTATGAGAATGTGCAGCTTTTTGCTAGTAGTCTTACATTGCTGTGAACAAGACACCCGTACTGATTGCACTGAAACCACATGAATGGGCTGAGTGCAAGTGAGCAGATATTCCTCTACTGTTGTAGGTACTTCCAGGAGACT
>WSLN01000910.1:0-10055 GCA_019677355.1 Ceratobasidium sp. 370
CATCTAAATACATCTCCCCTTTTGGGAGGCTACCTTAACCAGGGTGCATGGTAGCAACGACTGGTTACCCTCTACACTAGGGAGCCCAAACTCTTCTCTGTGCCTTCACTCGGCGAAGACCCATTCCCCCTCCTTGTTGGTCCAGGCCATGTCCCTGCTCCAGGCATGCTGGTCGAGCCACTCCATGAGCTGGCTCCTCGACATTTTTCCCTTGATGATGAGGGACCAGAGTCGGCCCGCAGGGATCTTGTCGACGGCCTCGTGGTACTGTCCGGGGACCTCGTCCTTCCATTTCTGGATCCCTTCCTCAACCCACCTTGCAGCGGTGTCTTGGTGGACCCACCAGGTTCTGTTGGGCCTCCATTCGAGGTCGGGGTACTGCCCCTTGGACTTGTTGACCGCCCCATAGACGGAGTCCGCGACGCATCCCCGGGCCACATAGAGTTTGGCCTTGGCTCGGAGCCAGTCGGTGTCTGGTCGGGGGCCGTCCCCCACCCATTGCAGGGGGCTGTGCTGGGGGTGGTGGTAGGTGTTTCCAGCCCAATGGCACCCCCATCGTTCGTGTAGGGGGACATAGATGAGCTTGACGTCCGGGTCGAGCTCCTTGGCGTACTGCAACGCCTCCTTGACGCTGGTGACCCGTCGCACATCTCGCACGTACTCCCCGATCCCCCCGGGGGCAGAGTCGTCGACCTCCCATACTCGGAAGAGTGCCCCCTCCTGGTCGACGGAGATGACCCGGGGTCCCCAGGGCTCGGGTCTTCGAAGGGCGTCCGCCTTCCTCCCCTCGGCGACGGCGGTGGCCTTGGTGTTGCTCCTTCCCCCCTTGGTGAGGTACTTGGAGACGGCGGCGGACTTGGTAGCAACCATGGTGAGGGAGTAGTGGTAGTGGTGGTGGTAGCTGGGGAGCTGTCATTACTGGCCTTCCCCCTCTCCTTTTTGTAGCCTTTGGGCACGGCCGCCAAGGGGTATTTGTTAAGGAAGCGGCTCATAACCTCCCCTAGGTCCACGAATTTCTTGGCCCTTTCCCACGTGTTCTCGCTCGAGTCATACCCGTCCCATTTGCTCTCGTACCATAGTCCCTCCTTTGTCTGTTGCCAATCTACAATTTCTTCTACCCTGTACTCCTCTTCCCCTTCTTCCGTGATAATCGGCAGAGGTCGGGGTTGTTTTCAGCGAAAAGGGTCCTCTTTGTATGGAGTGAGGAGGTCGATGTGGAAAACATTGTGGATGCACATGGACTTTGGAAGCTCCAATTCGTAGGTGTGGGAGGAAATCCTTTTGGTGACTCGGAATGGTCCAGTGTTCTTTCGGTCAAGCTTCTTCGAAGGTCTCTTTGTTTGGATATTCTTGGTGTTGAGCCAGACTTGGTCTCCCACTTCCAGGTTAGGCGGTTCAGGTTGGTCCTTTGTTCGTAATTCCATTTTTGCTTTAGCTTCGTCCCAGACCTCCTTCATATGGTTTGCGATGTCATTTGCCCTTGGATTGTTACTCTGGCGGTGATTGATGTCCCACACTGGGTCCTGTCCGTAGAGGGTCTCAAATGCTGTTTGTCTGGTGGAGGCGTTTACGTGGTTATTGTGGCAGAATTCTGCAATAGGGAGCCACCTAACCCAGTCATCCTGTTCGAAGTTACAGAAACTTCGGAGATAATTTTCAAGCCATTGATTCGTTCGTTCCGCTAGTCCGTCTGTTTGGGGGTGGTAGGCTGTTGATAGGCGGGGTTCGATCTGTAGGCGTTTGTACAGGGCCTTCAGGAAGTGACTGTTGAAGGATGGTCCCCTGTCGGAGATAGTGACCTCCGGTAGCCCATGGTGCTTGAAGACTTCTTTGATGAAGATGTCCACTACGCCTTCAGCTTCGATGGATTCGTTACAGGGTACGAAGTGTGCCTGTTTTGAGAAGTGGTCTACCACCACTAGGATACTGTCGAATCCTTGGGAAGGGGGTAGTTTTACGATAAAGTCGTAATTGACCTGTTGCCAGGGTCGTTCTGGTAGTTCCATGTTCTTTGGCGGGACTTTGGTGTTGGTGCGTTTGGACTCGATGCAGATTCGGCAGTTATCTACATAGGCGTGGACTTCCTGTGTCATCCCGGGCCAATAGAAGCGGCGTTTGACCAGTTCGAGTGTTCGCTCTCATCCTTGGTGGCCTGCAATTGGGCGTCGTGGCATTCCCAGAGTAGGGCCTTTTTGATCTCGGGGTCCTTAGGTATCACGATGGTGTTGTCGTATAGGAGGAGTCCTTCCTTCCACTCGTATCTCCTAAATTGTTTCTGTATGCTGGGTGGGAGTTTGTCCTTCTGTTGGGCATTCATTATGACTAATTCGAGTTCTTTGTCGTCCGCTTGCCCTTCTTGAATCTTGGTGAGGAGGTCCTCTTGTCCTATGTCTGCCCTGAATCCCTGAAACAATTCTTCCCTGATCATGACCTGTTCTTGGTTGGGTAAGTCCTCGTGGTCTGATCTTCATGACAGGGCATCGGGCTTTTGCGATTGTTTTCCAGGCCGGTAGACGATAATATAATTGAAGGAGGTGAGTTCCAGGTACCATCTCGCGTGTTTTCGATCCATGGGTCTCGCTTCCTTCCAGTACTGGAGGTTGCGGTGATCGGTGTAGATCGTGATGGGTTTCCTGGTGTCTTCAAGGTATAGTCGCCAATGTTTTAGAGCTTCAACAATGGCGAGGAGTTCCTTGTTATATGTGTCATAGTTCCGTTGGGCTGGGTTGAAACTTTTGGACATGAAGGCGAGGGGATGTAGTTTTCCGTCCTCCTTTCGTTGACTGAGAATGGCTCCCATCGCTACCCCGGAGGCATCGGTTTCTAGGATGTATGGCTGATTTGGGTCTGGGTGTGCGAGTACGGGTTCTTTGGAAATGGCCTCTTTGATCTGGTGAAAGGCTTCCTGTTCCTTTTCTTCCCATTTCCATGTTTTTCCTTTCTGGGTGAGGTCGTGAAGGGGCCTGGCAATCGTGCTGAAGTCCAGGATGAATCTCCTGTAGAAGTTACAGAACCCTAGGAAAGCTTGGACTTGTTTGACTGTCTTGGGTTCCGGCCATTTGAGGACGTCTTTGACTTTTCCCTGTTCCATGGAAATCCCTTCTGGGGTGATCATGAGCCTGACATAATCCACCGTGTTCACCCTAAAGCGACACTTCTTGGGTCGAACGAAGAGGTGGTTTTGCCTGAGTCGTTCTAGAACTAGGCGAACGTGGTGGGTGTGTTCCTCATTATTTTGGGAGAAAATAAGGATGTCGTCCAAATATACGATAACGAAAACTCCTCGGAAGTCGGCCAATAAGTTGTTCATGAACCGTTGGAATATACTTGGGGCGTTCTTTAGGCCGAAGGGCATGACGACATATTCGAATAGCCCGTCTTTTGTCTGGAAGGCCGTTTTCCATTCATCCCCTTCCTTAATGCATATATTATTGTACCCCCACCTGAGGTCTAGCTTGGTGAACACCTTGGCCTCTCGAAGTTGTTCGATTAGATCCTCTGGGAGGGGAATGGGGAATTGATCGCTGATCGTGATATTGTTGATTTTCCGATAGTCCGTAACAAGTTGTAACGAACCGTCCTGTTTTTTGACGTAAAAGCAGGGGGCAGCTATACTAGATTTGCTAGGGCATATTTTTCCGTCTCTAAGCTCTTGTTCGAGGAATTCGCAGAGCTGCTTAGTTTGGTCCGGAGACATGGGGTAAGGTTTTGCTGGTTTGGGTAATTCTGCTCCTTCCTTGAAGGGTATAGCGCAATCATGTGGTCGATGTGGGGGTATTTCCTTGAATTTGTCTGCGTCGAAGACCTCTGCAAAATCCTTGTACTTGGGTGGAATGGGGGTGTCGTCCTTGATTTCCCTGGCTGCCTTTCCTTTCTCGTTTCGGAATTTGATCTCCATTGTTCTCCATGAGATGTCCGGATCATGTTCTGTTAACCATTCCTGCCCTAGAATGGCCGAGGTGTCTCCAAGGGGCATAACGTAGAAGTGCCCTTTGAAGTTTCTTCCTTCCAGGGTAAAGTTGAGTTTTGCCCGGAAGCGGATTTTCTGTGCTGTTTCATTTCCGTCGATGGCGATGACTGTCCGGGGGTGTGAGAGTTCGATGAGGGGAATATGGTTTTTTCGGGCGTAGGAGATGTCCAGGAAATTTCGAGAGGAGCCGGAGTCGATGAGCGTTAAAGTGGGTTCCGTGATTCCCTCGATCGTGATGTAGCAATTTGGGTCGTTATTGGATTTCTTGAGATAATATACATGATCACGATCGTGGGTATTCTTGCCTACAGACATGGGTCCAGTAGGCCGTTCTAGTTTTCCGACTCTGACGAGGTGGAATCATCTTCGTTGACGTCCTCGATCTGGGCCTCCTTCCCTTTGACGGGTTCCTTGTCTCCTTGGTCTTCCTCGCTCCATTTCGATTGGCACTCTTTGATCATGTGACTCTTACGGCCACACTTAAGGCATTGTCCTTCCTTCTTGCGTCTATCGATGACTGTTTGCGAAACCCTTTTCGGAGTGTTCCTGGTAGTCGCTGATCGTTCCTCGGGAGTGGTGTTGGCCTTTCCTTTGATGGCCTCCTTGGTGCTGCGGGTGGCATAGAGGATATCGTCCGTTTTTGTGGCATATTCGATCCACTCCTCAAGAGTTAGGCGGGAAACGTCTTGTAGTATTGTCATGCGGAGTAGTTCCTTCTTGACGCTGTCCTTGAGTCCTCCTTTGAATCGGTCGATTAATGCTTTGTCGTCCCAATCTAGGTCTTCCATACGGGTTCGGAACTGGGAAGCATATTCCGAGACCGATCGGGTTTGGGTTAACTTCTGGATGTTTTCTATGGCGCGGTCCTTTTTGATCGGATCTCCAAAAGCGAGTAGGAAGGCCTTTTTGAAGCTATCCCAAGAACGTAGGGCCTTGTGGTCTACCTACTCCGTCTAAGAGTTTGCGAAGTAGGGGTTTCGCCCATCGGGAGGCTGGTCCTTCCTTCATGTTCACCAGGGTGGTGGATATCCTTTTTTCGTCTGTGAAGGCGTTGGAGTAATCCCTGAAGTAGACTTCCATTCTCATTAGGAAGAGTTCGGCTTCGTCATCCTTCCTTTTTCCCTCAAAGGGTTCTGGCTTTTTTGCCTTTGCTCCCTTTGGGATTTGTTCTGCCTCTGGGGTCCTGGATTGTTGGCGGTGTTCTCGTCGCGGTGTTCAGGACCGGGAGCGGCGGTCTGGGGAGCCTGGGGGTGAGGGAGATCGGTGGGGAGGTACGATCCTTCGATGCGTGGATTGTGGGGCTTCGGAGAGGGCAGTATTGGTTATGATTCGATCTATCTTCTCTGTTAGGGCGTCTATTCTCCCATCCATGGCTTGGATGATTTCGGCTGTGGTTTCGTTCCTTTCCCGTATCTCCTTGACTTCTTTAAGGACTTCGTTATTTCCACGCAGGAGATCTTCTACCCATGTTGGGACTTGGTTCACAGCGGTGTGAGTTTGCTGTGTTTCTTGGTGTGCCTCGTAGCTATTGTTGACTGCCCGAACTAGGTTCCCTTCGATGGCTGTAAGTCGGTTGTTTAAGTTTACAGCGCCTTGGGCGAAGTCTTCGAGTCTTCCTTGTAAGCGTTGAATTCCTTCTTCTACTTCCTGAAGGTCCACCTCCTCCTCTATTCGTTGGGCTATTTCCGGGAGTAGGGGTTGCATAGCGGCTCGTAGCACTAGGATGATGTTTCGGAACCCTGGGTCGTCTTGTGGGTTAAAGGGTTCTTCTGCTTGGGGGTGTCCTACTGGTTGTTCCGCGGGTTGGTACTGGGGAGGTGCGAAGATTGGCGGTTCCGGAAGATTGGGTTCAGGGTCGGCTGGAATATGTGGGGCTGGTTGAGGCTGAGCTGGAACTGGTTCAGGCTCAGGTGGTGCTGGGTCCCGTCTAGGAAGGGGTTGGGAGGCTCTTCGTGGCGTAGCCCTGGGAGTTCCTCTTCGGGAAGCAATGACTGGATATCTTCCAGCCAAGGGATGGTGTCTATATTCGATCTCTTCGTCACTGGGCTCGGGTTCGATAAGGATTGATCCCGCGCCCACTGCACTTTCCTGTTCAGGCCCAATGCGCGGTCGGGGGAGTACTCGTACCATCGGGGGTTCTTCTTCCTCTTGTTCTGATTGGGGGACTTCTCCCACAATGATTGTTGGTTCTTCTTCCATTGGGAGGCCCCCTGGCATTGATCGTTGGGAGTGTCTTGATGGGACGCGTCGGTCCCCTTCTGTGATATCTTGTTCGGTTGGTGTGGTTGGGGTGGAGCCCCTGGTTCTTGAGAAATCCCCTCCGAGGGCGGATTGTAGTCGGGTTTGGTACCGGGTCTGGTGGCTATGTGTTGATCCTGGACGGGATCCTGTTTGCGACATGTTGATGGCGACTTCCTTGGGTGATAAGATGACCACGGTGTTAACTCCAGGTTCATGTATATAGCTTGCTACACAATGTCACGACCTAGCGAGATGTGACGAAGTGACGGAGTCGCGAAGGTGGAGGTGGCGAAACGAAGAGTGGTCTCGTGGCTGACCGACGTGAAGCGGTGAAGGTTAAGGCGAGGTGAATACTAAGACCGAGTGTACTAAGAGTGTTCGAAGGTGTGCGTTGTAGTAAAAGGGCGAAGTGGTTGACTATAACGGCCAGACTGATGAGTCTCGCTAAGGAGCTCTAGAAGTAGGTGTGAGCAAGACGAGGTGTAGCAAGCTGGAGAATCCAGGCTTGCGCACTGCTGTATATATACTGCTAACTACTGGTCGAGTCATACAGCGGGGACTGCGGGCGCAGCGTCGGCACAGACGCGCGTACCTTTGAGTCATACAAGCGCAGCCGTGAATGGCGCGTACACCGGAAGTGGAGACCGAGAAGCGAGAAAGCCTACGCGGCCTAATGCCGGTGGCGGGGCGGGCAAGCCACGAGAAAGGTTGGGGGTGAGTGAAGCGAACTCACAACAGAGTTGGGTGCCCAGAAGTACGCAGCAGCGATGGCACGGGGCAGAGCTGAGTGCTCGTACTGGTCAACATCAGCCTTGGGGCCCTGGGATATGATTTTCCATGTCAGCTACCACATGTTGTAATATTAGAATAACATACCTTGCAGTGAAACATGTTAGGCAACAGGCTCTTTGCAAGCTGTTTATTGTGCTCGATGTTGTGAAGTGTTCGTGGTGGGTTGATAAAATCGTATTCAGACGTGACAGTCGGGCGCACACACTCTGTGGCCGCACCATGGAACCAGGAGATATGGTGGACAATCTGAAAAATTAGCACAGATTATGCGAAAGAAAATATTGTACTCACAAGCCCAGTAAGACAGGGTGGCAGTTTCTGGAGTCAGATGTCTGGGAGCTCATGCTTCCAGGTGGTGCCAAAACACTTATTTGCCATCTCACTGGTCTGTCATGACCTGACACACCTGTATATAATATTGTTTCTTTTGGTTCTTTTTGGGATATTGAGGTCACATGACTCAAAGAATATTCTGGAATGCTTACGAATCGTAATATGATTGCAAATTCCTGTACTTCTTGAGGCTGTGTTTTGTGACTCACATGTATGGTCTTGTTTGGTTCCTTGTGGCTCGACTTATGTATATAAGGAGGGAGAGTTCGAAGAGTAATAACTCAAGAACTCAACCTCTTGTCAATCGAGAGGAATTATTCTTTTATTCTTTTGAGTTCTACTTTACTTAACGTCTGAGCGCGACATGGTCACTCTGTAGCTCTCGTACATGCCTTCCGTGATAGTGGTGGCAATAATGTCAGGAATCGACAGGGTGGCAATATGGTGCGGAAAGCCTGGAAAGTTGGATAGGGTGGCCTGATGGTGTTGGCGCTACATGTAAACTTCAGTGCATGGTGGGAAGTAAAAAGAAAATAACACTTACCATGTGTTGTCCAAGGGTAAGTGCTGCCTCGGCCTCAAGAACTGCTGCGTTGTGCTCAACCAGCTCAGCATGCCAAGAGTTCGATGAAGGGCGTTCCACAGGGCTTTGGAAACCAAGAGGCTTGTGAGAAGCAAACTGGGAATGCCAGAGGTCGTTCAGAACTGTGGTGAGGAGCTGGTAGTTGTTCGTGAGTAGGCCGGCCTGAGTCACATGGCATGACGTGCCAGCTCCTTGGTCAGTTGCGGCATGTTTGGCGAGTTGAGCCGCCCACTCAAGGACAGCATTAGGGATGGCAGCTTCAGCGAAGCCAGGGAAGAGGGAAGGGAGGAGAGAGTAGTCGAGTGTTTGGCCCGAGATGGATTGGTGGCCATGTGAATGGGGGGAGTGATCGCAGGCAGGCACAAATATGGCTGTTGAGCATGAGATATGGTTAGTTGAGAGCTTTGATGGCGAGGGGGCAGGGGAGGTCGCTGAGGGGATAATACAAGCTGTTGCCGCTTATATGCATGCATGGTCTCCAACTCCTCCTCTGACTCCGATTCTGTGTTGGTGTTTGAGCTCGTGTCTGAGGTTGGTGTAACTGACTTGTCCTTGTCAATGGTGGCAGCATTTAAGTCCATGTGTGTATCATGATTGGGGGTGTGAGGGATTGGTGTTGTGCGAGGGTTCTGTGAGTGAGCTGAGGGGGCGCAAGGTACCAAGGGAATGCTTTGGGAGATTGAATCGCCTGGCCCAAGCTCAATAATCGCAGACTCAGGCTTGGACTCTGTGGCAGTGTTGTTGCCTGCCTCTAGATGTGACCATTCCGGCACATGCGAGTTGTGTGTGGCTGGTTGTTCATCTGGGCCTTGTGGATAGTCGGTCCCATCTAAATATATATCAGCTCAGTGCGCTTTGTTAAGGAGTTGTTTACATACCAGCAACCCCTCCAGCAGGTGGCTGGTATCTGCTGCCCAGGACCACTCATCTGGGCGATTGCATGAGTGCCTGTGAGTGTGTTATTAATAGATATAAAAAGGTAAAAGACCTATGGAGTGCTCACTTTCCTTTTGCTCGTTGTCCTGCTGCGCCTCACATTCTAGTCAGTCATGGAGCAAGATTCTATTGCCTGTTAGGCATTCAAGTAGGGATGGTTTCGGAATGGTGTTGCGACGCACTCAAATGCAGCTAATCCATTGCCGTTTCGTCCTAGCTTTGGACAGTAACTACCAGTGGACAACCGTTTGGTATCTGGCGTATTCTCTGCAAGCAGGTCTACTTTGGCTGGCTACGGACACTATAGGTGCTTGGGATAGGCAATTCCTGGCTCCAGCCTCTTTTCCCTTGGGCGTTCAGTCTGACTATCTGTCACGACCTAGCGAGATGTGACGAAGTGACGAAGTGGCGAAGGTGGAGGTGGCGAATTACGACGTGGTCTCGTGGCTGGGGGCCGATGATGGCGCAAGGTTGTCGAGGCTAAAGCGAGGTGGAGGCTGAGACTGATGAGACTCAGGGTGTTCAAAGGGGTGTGCTGAAGTGCGGCTGCGAAGTGGTCGACTATAACAGCCAGGTTGAGGAGTCCTGCTAGGGAGCTCACTAAGGGAATGAGCAAGACGAGGTGTAGCAAGCTGGAGGATCCAGGCTTGCGCACCGCTGTATATATACTACTAGCTAGAAGCCGAGTCATACAGAGGGGACTGCGGGCGCAGCGTTGGCACAGTACGTGCATACCCATGAGTCATACAGAGCGCAGCCATGAAAGGCACGTACACCAAGTCAGAGTCCAAGACACAAGGAAGCCTACGCGGCCTAAGGCTGGTGGCGAGAAGGGTGAGCCACGAGAAAGGTTGGGGGTAAGCGGAGCGAACTCACAACATTCCCCCCCCAAAAGTGACCGCCTCAAAGGAGGAGGCAAGCGCAAAGTCCAAAAAGAAGAAAAAAAGAGCAGACAAGACACAAAACAGGACATCTAAATACATCTCCCCTTTTGGGAGGCTACCTTATCCGGGGCGCATGGTAGCAATGACTGGTTACCCTCTACACTAGGGAGCCCAAACGCTAGTCTGTGTTTCTACAGGACCCATTTGCCGTCCTCCCCATGTCCGTCCCAGGCGTGCTGTGTCACGACCTCGCGAGAGGTGGACTGAGGATAACGAAGTGGCGAGGCGCGAAGGTGGAGCTGGGAGGGAACGACTG
>WSLN01000911.1:0-10049 GCA_019677355.1 Ceratobasidium sp. 370
GTGGAGAATAACTCCAGTTGAGTTGCGGACGACCTAGCAAGCAAGCAACGTAAGCCATGAAGCGGGAAGGCAGGGTGTAGAAAAGATATTACACTAAAGCTTAAAGTCTTATGATAACCAGCATACAGGTTGTGTTTACTGATAATTCCAGTAAAGCCTGAGCTTGTACATCGTCGAACATTGTTGGCACTATGGGAACGCGCAAACTTTGCGCAAGTTTAACCGGTGGGCACAAGGATATGAATTTCCCAACTCAAATTCTGGAATGGACCATGTCGAATTGTTTTTTCGCACGCGCATACAACATTGGTACGCGCCGGGATCACGTGGGACCATTACGAATGGGCCAACAGGGGCTGTTGTGGTCTTGTACTGGCAACCACTACAAATCCATGAGAACGAGGCCACCAAGTGCATGACCCATCTCTACTTTAACCCAAACTACTGAACAGGCTAAAGATTTATCTCCGAGATGGTAAGCAGTATTTTCGTTCGCTGTTGGCGGGAAGATGAACACCCGGCAGGATTATGGACGAAACCGCGACTCGCTCGCTGACATCGAGGAGCGGCTGGCTGAAGTGTTCGAGGCAATCTCACCGGCAGCGACAAACGAGGCTGGTGCGCCCGTGATACCTGCAAGCGAGCTGCCTACAATATTGGCAGAGTACTCGAAGCGGCACAATGCTCAACTGCTTTCGTCGGAGGGCGAACTTCAGCTCAGAGCTATGCTCGACGCAAACCCGGGCGTCGAACTTACACCTGCTTTGACTATTTCGCTCGTAGCGGGCCTTACCAAAACGGTCTCGAGCGATAACCCATCGCCCTTGCCTCCCAAAGACGACCCTAAAGACTCGCGTTCCGACAGTAGTGGAGCATCTTCTCCTGATACGGAGCTTCGTGCGCGCGGAGAAGGTAGCCCGCACCAGCCACCACCTCTCTCGCGCACCTCGTCAAACTCAAGTTTCCAGGCTTCTGGTGCACCCGCGACGCCGCTCTCCTCGGGTCGGATTACATCGTCCTCACCGTTTGATTCGACTGCGCGACGGCGGTCAACGCCACTGTCGGCTGCAGCGCCTAGCGCTTGGACGCGCAAGCCGTTGCCTGCATCACGCCGGCGTAAGAGCGACGCGGGAAGCGTTGGTGGTAATAAGTCATCCAGTGACAATGAGGCGAGTAATCTTTACATTGCACCTGGTTGCCGTTGACTAATTTATTGCACCTTAGTCTTCGCCTGCTATTGCGCGTAAGCCTCGTCGCGCTCGCGCGCCCTCAAACCCTGTTTCTCCCCGCCAGGAATCGTTTCCCCCATCCTCGTTCTCAACTTCCGCATCTGGCCCTCTCTCTTCGTCCGGTATGTAGGAGTGTATTTCCTTTTGCCGTCCTACTAACATCATCCATAGACAACAGGTTTCTTTCTGTGTCTAAACGTTCCCATTCTTTTGACCAATCCATCGGAATGTCCCAAACTCTGGTCGACTCTGATTTCTCCTACGCCAAAAGCATCAAGACACCTGCTCTTAAATTCCATTCCTCCGGTTCCGACTCGGACACAGACCCAGAGGGACAATCTGAAGACGAAGACATGACCCGTCGCTATGTTCGGCCGGCGCTCAGCAGCGATGCCTCGCTAGCTCCTGAAGACCTGCTCGAAGCCCTTCAAAAGTCTCACGCCGAGCTCGCCAGAAAAGCCGCCGATAGCGAACGACGGATGCAGAACCGATTGGCTGAACGCGAGACGGAGATTGCAGAGCTTGAAGCCCAGCTGGATGATCTGAAGACAGAACTGAGCGTCAGCCGACGAGAGGAAAAAGAGTTGAGGGTCAAGGAGCGAGCCAACATGACCCAATTTGCAACCTTCGAGAGCGAGATCCAAAAGCTGCAGAAAAGCCTAGATCACTCGCGCGCGCAGTATTCTAGCATGCAGAAGCAGTACCAAGAGCAATGCGGTAAGTTGGAGCATTTAGTGGTTTGGGCCAAACTAATGTGATTTACTTGCAGCCGAGACAGAGAGGATGCGGAACTTGCTGAGGAGGAAGGAGCAGGAGATGAAGGAGGCAGATGACAGGGCGTACATGCACGAAGGCGAGGTCCAAAAAGTGGGTTACCATCTCGCGTTGACTATTTTTCTTGCATGCTCGAAACTGACATGACCAAACACTGCTAGTGGGGCCGTGAGCGCGAGACACTCGAGAACTCCATAGAATCTCTTGAGGTTGAACTCAACGTAACCCGGCAAGCTGTCAACGAACTCGATGAGCAGAAACAAGAGAACCTCCTTCTGAAAGAGACGATTGACCGGATGCGATTCGACCTCGACGCGCTGCGCGCTGGGATGGGCCCTTCGGCTGCACATGAGGGCCAAGGAACTCTAAGCCGGAGTCTAGCCAACGAGATTCGGGAAGGGTTCGAACGACGGGAAAGGGAAAGAGAGAGGGAGGAAGCCCATGATGCCGATGAAGTGGACGGGATTGTGGTTGAGCATCCAGATGGGGAGGGCAGTGAGGATGGGTACATCGAGACTACCATCACGACTAGTCGAAAGCGGGTGGGTTTAACTTGTGCACGTCCCTTTGGTTGTACTAACCTGGCCGCCGAAGGTTGGCACCCGCTCCAAGCCGGTCATACGTCTCGACGACGGCAACATGCGCGAGTATGTAGACGCAAGCGCTCAGCATGACGAGTCGGAGTTCCTTGCCACGGCGGGCGTGCAGCACCAACAGTCCGAGTTTTCGGCTGTAGCCGAGGTGCAGACTGACACAAGGATAGTACGCGACATAGAGGTTGCAACTGAGCCGCCTCGCTTGCGGGATGTCGACATCGAAACCGAGCCTCTGCATGTGCAGGATGCGGGGATTGAAACGGAGGCCCGAGAAGTTAGAGATATCAGCAGCGGAACGGAGAGGCCAGAAGTTAGGGAGGTACAGACTGAGGCGTGGGTGGGGATTGAGTGTGGAGTCGGTCCGGATAGTGCGGGTGGCGTGGATATGGGTGTGGGGACCGAAGTTCCGGAAGTTGCGCACGCTGAAATCGGGACCGAAGCTGGGGTTGGAGCCGGGTCGGAGATGTGTGAGGTGGAGGTTCAGACAGACCCTGAACCGATACCTTCCCCTTGTGTGCCCGCTGCACTTGCTACCGCCGTACCTGGACCTGCGGACCTACCTCCTCCGTACCCTCAGGCGGCTGAATCTGGCGTGCTTAAACGATGGCACTCTCGCCGGGCACATCGAGCACTTGGATCTGCACATGCTCGAGAAGAGTGGGCGGCATTGAAGCGCCTGGTCGGGGTGGAATGCCAAGTTATCGAGCGGGTGGTTGAGGGTCAAGACATTGATAACTTGGTCGAAGACAAGGATGACGAAGCCACAGAACCAGCACCCTCACGTGCACGCAAGCTGTTCCGAATTTCTTTCGAGTTTACTTCGTGGCCTTATTTGTTGACCCATGCGGTGATGGGCTTTGGTGTCTGGTCCCTTGCTGCTGCAGTTGGTGAGTTAACTGCCTTCCTTTCGGTGTACGCAGGGGTGATTGATTCGCGCCTCGCAGTTGTCAACCAGCTTGTACCCCAAACCCCAACCTATACGGATCGTATGAATTGGTCTGCATATAACAACTACGCTGGCGCATTGGGCGAGGGTCTGGTAGGCCGGAACGGGGACAGCGCGGTTTGGTCCATGATCGAGAGATTGGTTCTTGGTGCAGCGGTACGCGTTGGCCCTGGTTTGCCAACATAGCATTGCGAGCATCGACTAACCTGGTTTATCTATTGCGTTTATTATGACCAACCCACAACATTCGTTTCTCCCCACCCTCCCCAATGTTTTCTTTATTTTGTATCACGACCCGTACGACCATGTTTTCGCCGCCCATCCGCTCTCGTTTCTTCTCCTTCTCTGCCGAATTATTTGTTTGCTACTTGTGATAGCTATTCACACCCACTATGTATGTTTTACAACAGTATCCATTTCATTCTATATTGTCAAAAAAAAGGCATTTCAGCCGTTCCGGTCAACCAACTAGATCTAAATAATAGACAAACACGGAGAGGTGGGAGGAATGGCCGATAAATACATGTGGCAGTCATGCAAAATAATGTGAAGGCGGTTCAGTGGACATAAGGAAACGGGGGGAAAGAGCACTAATGCAAGATATTCTAAAAGAATGAGTCCGTGGTAGGAGTAAGGGGGAAGTACAGAACGAAGTGGTCACAAGGATCAGTCCTGGCTAAGTTGTCGACCATCTTCGCCCGCGACCGGCGTTGTTGGATCTGCAGGCACCGCGGGCGGATTATTCCGGAGCGTAGAACGCCGCTGACGAGAAGTCAGGAGCTCGAGCCCATCTGACTCGTTGTCGTCCGACTCGTTGTCTTCGGCAATGCTCTCGTTCAGCGACCTCCGGGGCTCTACACTGTCGGGGCTGAAAGAGCGCTGGGCTAGGGGGCTGGTTGTATGCCGCCGCGAGTATTCGGACGGGCGCAAAGGACCGACGCCCAAGCTTTCGTTTGACGAGTAGAACACGGGCGCATGCATCGATGCCTGCGCTTGTGCATTAGCCGGGTGCAGGCTAAGCGAACGCATCGAAGTGACAAGCTCCTCTCCATAGTCGTCGTCGTCCTCTTCTACTCCAGCAACCATGCCAGACTCCCCGCGGGCTGAACCAGCATAATCACCGCTAACGAATGGCTGGGGCGCGTATGGTCCCGGGGTATTTCGCTGTCCAATTCCACCTGCGCCAAGGATACGTCCGACGCTGCTATCATCTTCGCTGAAGTCCAGGCGCTCATCATCGCCGTCCGTAGACCGCCCCGTCCACTGCTCGTGGTCATCTTCGTATCGGGCACGATAGTGCGAATCGGTCTCATCCGGCAGATCATGGCGAGGCGTCTGGGCTCCGATGTCCGAGGCACCAGTACTGGATCCAGGGGTCCCACCCGCAGAAGAACTTGCGATCGCCCGGTCGACCTCGCTTCCCCCAGCCTCGCTACCACGTTTGCGCCTCGATCCGACACCCCGCCGGAACATTGCCCACGGGCTGCGCTCATCCCCTTTACTGTCCCCACTTTGTTTCCTCGTTACGGTCGATCTCGCACGCGACACAAGCCCTGTCAAAGAACTAGCTTGCCCGCCATCGCTGCACGTAATGAGAGACGTGGCTGAGACGCCTTTTGGCGTGGAAGAAGCGCGGTGGGGAGCTCCACGAGGCGGATAAGATCCTTCCCTCATTGGGCTCGCCTTGACGCGTTGGCTGAAATATTCGGCACCAACCCCAACGGCCATGGCTGCCGTTTCGGTAGGCGTAATAGGCGCGGTCGACGACCGTTGATGGGGTGTATGCACCTGCGAACGGTTCAGAAAAGAAAACCGGCGTGCGCTGCTCCCTCCAGGCGTCAGCATTCCCGGCCCAGCTGGTGAACCACTCCGGCGCGGAGACTGCTCTGACTCGACTGTATGCGCACTTCGGCCGGGATCGTTGTTTGGGCCCTGCATGCTGCTTGTACTTTTACTTCTGCTCCGACTGACGGATAACGGATGAAGGAGAATGTCCGCGATTCGCCCAAATCGCTGGCGCCAACTTGTCTTCAGGGTGATAGCTCCCACGGCGTCCTCCGGGGTTACCATCACGAGCGCATTCGCTGAGGGCGAAGTGCTTTGTAGCCAAGCTTCGGGGTCATCAATGCCTTGTAGAACCCACTCCGAGCGCTATGACAGAGAGGGACAGTTAGTGACATAAGCGGATGTAGGACAGCTGGACTGATCAGAACGCACCTTGGCCTCATCAAGAGTCCACCTTTGCTTGGGATCCTTCTCTAGCAATCCGCTCAGGAGCTTAACCACCTGGCGCCCCTCTTCGGCTCTCTCCCAATTTTCTGTCCCTTGCCAGTCGGTCCCGTCCCGCCCACCAGTCAACAGGCCGTCGACGCCCATGGTTGGCGGGATCTTGAAGTCTTCGTTGGAGATCTTCCGATACAGCAAATATTCGCTTTCAGCAGTAAAAGGGGGAGCGCCAAACAGAATGCAGTAAAGTGTCACACCAAGGGCCCAGATGTCGATGGCTTTAGTGATCTTTGGGCGGTTCCGGTCCTCCGTAGGAGTTCCGCTGAAACTACTAGAATGACTTGATGGCTGATAGCAAAGCTCCGGTGCGAAGAACGCAGGACTCCCAGCTGTCTTGGCAAGCTCCGAGTCATCAAGGAAGATTCGAGCTGACTCCACGTTGGGGGCGTGAGTGACCAGCGCTCCTGGGGGTAGTTCGTTGGCAAGAGATTCGGACAGGTGGAGCGCATATGAGAAATGGGATGTTCCAAAATCAGAAATTTTGACATTGCCATCCTGGTCGAGTAGGAGATTGGCTGGCTTGATATCACGGTGGATAATACCCTGATAATGCACTAAATATTTGGCGCCACGAATGTGGAGCCAATAGCAAGCCGTCAACTAATGCCGCCGAGTCCAAACGGTCAAACATACAGTACTCGAGGCCAAGAAGCGTATCCCTGAACACTCTGCGAGCGCGAGAGACAGGGAGGATAGGCAGGTCGGGCACATCAGGGGGACCTGATCTCCACTTTAGCTCTCCCCCAACCATGTGTTCTAGAACTGCATCGCAAGGCGTGAGCGGGCGCATCGTGGGAGCTAGATCAGGTTCACGCACTAAGAAATATCTTCTTGTTTGATTCATCATCAATGACCTCCAATAGTTTGACGACGTTCTCGTGATTGCACTTCTTCATGATCGCAATCTCCCGTCGTATCTTCGCCTCGGTGGAGCTGATATGGGGGACATCTCCGCCGGCCACCGCATCGCGCGCCGCCTGGGCCCGGCGCAATGCTTGACTGAGATTACGGCCTTTACGAGGATTACGTTCGACGACCTTGATTGCCTATGGCGGAATGAAAGGCAATCTAGCTACAGCGTCCAACAAGCATGAGGATGTTGGTAGAACACTCACCACTGTCTGTCCTGTATCAATGTTCCTCCCGACGCGAACTTTGCCGTGCATGCCGCGCCCAATCTCCTTTCCGACCTCGTACTGATTGATAAACTTTCGACCGGCATCATCTCTAACCTTGTTGATCGTGTGTGTCTCAACAACATCTTGGTCCAACGGGCTTGCGAGAGGCCCGGGAGAGGGAGGAAGGGGGGTATGCCCGCCCGAGTAATAAGCCATCGTTCAGAATGTGGCAAAGCAGCGTTCGAAGACAGATTAGCACCGTCGCAAGCAGCGCAGCAATCGCATGAGAAGAGAGGGGGTGATGGGGCGGTTGGAGTCGGATGCAGGCTGTTTTAATGAAAATTAACGGGGGCGGACAGAGGAAGCAAGGGCTGGGGCAATGAGACTGTATATGGGGGAGCGAAAGATCGTCGGTGATGTCGTCGCCTGCTAGATTCAGTATGGTTCGGGCTTAACCGCTGGCCCTCAGGGATTCCCCACACTTGTCTTTTGTCTCCTGACATCTATCTCGGCTCTGCCAGCACTCTGATGACTACACCCATTCTGTATTCTTCATTAATAAACATGCCCCTTGGAATTTTCGAGACGACGGGTGGCCGTATCGGGAAGGCTAGGGACAAACACCAAACAAAGGAGAAATGTCATGTTAGATCGCAGAACGAACGATTGGCTACTGCCAATCTTTTCAGGACTCTGGTCCTGACGCCGTTTCCGGAAGTTCGTTGAGGCATATACCACGCTGAAGGCGCGGGAATTGAATCATTATGGACACAAAACACGGGCGACCACCTTGCTGCGATGGCTTTCGCGAGGAACTCGGAGGTTATGTGCCTAAAGCCTAACACCCTATCAGCACGACATGGTTGGGGGCCTTGACCGAGGTCCCCAATGCGCCATGCCCGGGATAAGCACGGCCGAAAGCGTGCGGGGATTCGATAAGAAATTGATTTCATGCAGAAATGAAAAACATAGGATTCAGTTAGACAAGGCGCGATCAACGAACTCCAACGCGGGTGATCACCGCCGGTTTCAAATGAAACAAGAGCAAATATCATCTGTCACGAATTCAGCGAGGGCAAGTGCATCTGTCCTCCTCTTTGACCTGGCTCATCACCTAAGCATACATGAGCGTCGGTGCGGACTTCTTTAAAGCGGCGGCTCATCCGAGTGTTTTCAGACGACTTACCGAGTCGACATGTTGGCCGCATCCCTGACAAGAGAAAACGATGTCAGGGCGGGACTCGGGACTCTAACAACCGGACAAACCTTCCAGGTAGTCTTCTTGCATTTATCGCACTTGACAGCGTAGCAAGCGTCCACAACGGTGTATACGACAACGGAATGCATCCCAAAGTGAGGTAAGGCGACGACAGGTGTGAGAGAATGCAAGTATTTGAAGCGCGTGGAATGGGAAGACGGGAGTTGGGCCACATCAGCCCGACCGAAGCCGGCTTAAATACCCAGGAATGCGCTCACTTTACAACAACGGCCGTACAACGAGAATAACCCTTGCGGTCAGTTTTCGAGGCCAGTGGTTATGAGCGGGAAATCAATTATTCTCCTCGGGGGGCCGGCTCCGACATCAAGGTAACCAAACCGTAGGTCGAGTCCCTATACACACAGAATACAGCATAGTCCCAGGCCTATTAGGAAAGTATCACCGCCGGCTCACCCTCTTGACCCCAGATTCCAAGGACACGCGCGGCATGCCATCACCTTCTTGGACCATAAATGCATAAATTATTACCCCGGAACTTGCCATCCAGAAACACCGGCACAAGTGGGCTCGACCAACTCGGAATCGGCGTTCGAGGTTTCAATCACGCCCCAAACCGGACATACTCGGCCACACGGGGGTGCGTGGATCCTGCATAACGCCACCATATTGCGCGCTCCGACGTTGGAATAACGTCGGAATGCAACAAACTCAATTTAAGTGACCGCACCATGCGCTCAAGGGTGCTGGCGCCAGATTCAGACTACCTACGCATTTAACCAAAGGCCAACCGTCGGGTCGCGTATGCTTTGATGGGCGTGTCGTACTCGGTGGCTGAGGCCCAAAGATCATATGGGCGATACGCCACCAACCCGATGGATGAGCATCGAGCCTTGCGGATCGAGAATAGGCCAATATACGATACCACCTGCCCGCCACGCTCTTATATTTGGTCAAATTAACGCTTGTCGTTGGCGCTCGAGATCCAGTGCATTGGTTTAGAGGATGGGGTATAGGGCTAAGATACACAACGGCTAGACTAAAAAAACAAAGGTGGTTGAGGTGTTATTTGACGCCCGTCTCGTAAATGATGGGCTCACAATTATCCAAGAAGAGGAGCAGTTTCTCCGTCCCCGCTTGAGGAAGTGCGGTGCCGGGCGTGGCGCAACCGGTCATACCCGGCTTTACCAGCATGAACGACTCCGTGAATGGCACGGTCTCGGGTGCGCCAGAGCAAATGCTTTTCGCTGGTGATTCGTTCGCTGCGCACGCGGCTTTGGTCATCGACGGCAACTGACAAGGCAGCGAGCATCCCAGCAATGGAAGCGAGCGTAGTGGATGCTTTCGGGGTCACGGGCGGCAGTACCCCGACAGTGTCAGTGACATCATAACAGGAGGGATTCAATCGCCGTGTGCTTACCGTTGATCATGAACATGATAACCACTACATCCAATTGAAATAAATATTGAGTTAGGTGAAATTGAAGGAGAGTACGCGCACTTTGTAATTTCGCTGCTTGATCGACGCTTGCACCTCCTAGGAGCGCGCCGGTCATCATCCCGGGGATGGAGATGAGTCCAATGACACTGGAGTTTTTGCAAAAAAGCGCGTGTCAGCGTTCAGCACCGAGAGATTGCACCGCACAACGCGCCTCATCTGATTAATTGTGGGAGTGAGCGCCAGGCGAAGGGCCGAAGTTGCGATAGGCTTGCATGCCTCGTAACGCTAAAGAGCAGGTCAGCCGTGCCATTTCCGTGACATCTCGGTAGAATTTCCAAGCGCTCCAAATGCTCGGAAATTGAACGGGGATAACTCCCCGTGCCGAGGCACCCAGGTGGGCGCTCGTAGGGTCCCCGCTTACAGAGCACCTTGAACGGCTCCTA
>WSLN01000912.1:0-10045 GCA_019677355.1 Ceratobasidium sp. 370
TAGATCTCAAGAGTAGCTTTGGCCCTCTCTCTCCTGAATTAGGCGACTAGTTATAGACTAGATATACCAAAGGATCCATTTGTTCACACACTTGGCTCCTCTCCTCAAACCCTAATTCTCCGACCTACACTTGCTCCACTGCATTTTCATCAAGTGCATTCTGGCGCATAAAGGCTTAATTAAATTTACACAATCTATAACAAGTGCCTCCTCAAGCATGTCATCAAGCCAATCTGGTACTCAGCACATGTGGTGTCAAACAAGTGGCTTACCCTGAGGTCAAAGAACAAGTGGACTGACAGACAACGAAGAGCAATTGGGACACTCATAAAAAGTGTGTGAGTAATTAGACTATCACTGTCATTGCTGTCAGCACTTACGTTGTAGTACCCAGCTTCTCAATAACCGATTTGACCTGGCCTGTGGTGAGAATGACAATCTGTTCCAGTATGAAGTCAATGGGGCACTGCACCCTATTCCCGAGGAGCTCCTGTGCGAGGAGATGATGTCAGATGTGGTCAGTGATGAGCATGAGGTTGATGGGATTCAGCCAGACCTAACTCTGAGCAGTATCATGAGCAGCAGAAGTCGTTTGAGTACGAGGGAGTTCCACCATTCTTCCACCATGAGATGGTTAGTAATACCCGCATTGATCAAAAAAGTGCACTGACCTATTCTCTCACTAGTGGACCAAGAAAATCAGTGTGCTGGATGATCACAAAATGTCAAAAGGGTGCTGGGACAGCAGATCCACCCATGCTATTATGCAAGCAAAGAGAACCAAGGTCAGAGGAAGACAAATGACACGAGCAAAGCTTATGGCATACCTGTATCCAATCTGTCCCAGTGCCATATTGACAAAACCTGGTATGACTGGTTGCCTGAGTACAAGCACAAGGCAGTGAAGCATTGTCCCAAGGGATGGAGAGTGGACAAAGAGCTCAACATGCAAGTGCCAGCCCAGGTTTGTCACATGGCACTCTCACCTATCATTTTCTCTATATTCACCACTCTACTTTTCCTCTCTGTTTCTGTATTATCTTGTTTGATCATTCTGTGTCTCCAAGCGGTGCAGTTGGGGGTTTGGCTATTCTGTTATGAACACTAAAAAAATGGTTTGTCATATGAGCATGTACAGTACTTCTAGGGGTTTGCATGTGTACAACATATTGCAGGGTTGTGTACAATATATTTTAGTCACAATACAATGTCTGGAAGCAAGTATTATGTTCAGGTATGATGCAGCAAATCACTCCTACATTCATACCAGCAGCTGTACAATAGTTAAGAAAGGAACACTCACCTGTTCAACAGCAATTGTTAACCAGACCAGGTTCCCATCAAGGTCTGCAGACATATGAGCACAATGACAGCATATGTCACTAGCTGATATTATTATTATTGCTTTTTGTGCCAAATATTGGTCTCGAGGGTGGATGTCAATGTCAAGGTCTGGGCTGTGTCAAGTCTCAACTATATGCGATCCCAGAGTAAATATGATAAGTGCTTACAACTGATCAAACCACAACTGAACAGATCGAGGCACAAATGTTGGAGATTGTTTGTACCAGTGAACCAATGCAAAAGTATTCACAACAGGTTTGTTACACCAGGCAAGGTATGTATGCTTCCAGAGATCAATGATCTCCCCAACCCATATGGCTGGCTGGCCATTCTTGACTGCATTAGCTTTGACAATTGAGTTGCTGAGGGATGACACACTATACACCCTCCTGTTCTGAGTAATATCTCGTATGGTGCACACCTTGGCACTCAATGTTGGGTAATTGCTTTGCTTGAACGCTGCATATCTGAATGGTAGATCTGGCCACACACATTTAAGTATGTCGCCTAAGCCACTCGTTGTGTTGGGGAGAGTTAAACCAGCTGCCTGCAAATCCTGTCAGGTACAGTGCTGCCTGAGAGCAAGTATGGCAAGTCAGTCTTGCAAAAACAAAATAAATCTCAGCATTACCTTGGCTGCCTAACGCTTCAGTTGCAGCAGTACCATGCAGATCCAGATGATCAAGACCAAGCATATACTTGGCCCAGTCTGATAATAAATCTTCCTTGTGTGCAGCGATCTTTGATAGCTAAAGCTGGACATTCAAGCTGTTCAAATACATGAAATAAGAGCCACTTACCCAGTCAATGCCTGCACAGTGATAATGAAAGGCAGTCGCAAATGTGAGTTCACGCTCACCACCACCACAGCTGCTGTTGTTTGTGGACTTGAGTGTGTAATTTAAGTGTTCACCTGAATATGCCTATATCTGGTGCATTGGCCCATATCGCAACAGTTGAACTGGCATGTGGAGTGCGAAATGGTGATTAGGATATATATGTTCAGCACCCCAAAGCTAAGGACAAATGAGCTCTCAGTAGAAGAGATGCAGACAGTGCAATAAGCACATACCTGTGAACTCTGGACAAGATAATGCTTCAGGTATCCTTCCCCCTTCTTGATATTTTCCTTCCTGACAGTACGAGCGCATAGAGACTTGATTGCACTAACCAGTAAGAGGACTCCTTTGGCGTCTTGTTTCCTCCACAAAAGAAGGCCATGCTCTCACTCATCCCTCTTGGCTGCCTCAGTGACATCAGCTAGTACTTGTGCATCTGCAGGAATCTCTTTGCTATTGCTTGAACAATCTTCCTTGTGCTTGTGCTTTGCCTGTTCACTTGTAGATCCTGCTACTCTTCAGTGTTTCTGTGCAGGACCAGAGGGTTGAGTACCTGATTCTGCATGCTGTCTTACCTTTGTTGCTTCTTGTGGTACAACATACCCATAAACAAACAATGCATTAGGGTCAACCACTACCATTGATGTGGAGTCCCAGTACAGCAGCCATAGTAGGTTGCTAAAATGGTAACCACCAGGTTTGTGCTCCTTGTACTTTGCAGCTATAGACTTTGAGCACTGATAGTCGTTTGGGAGCTTCATGTATACCCTTGCTGCATGTTTATGCTCATGTTGTGTCACAACCTAGCAAGATGTGACGAAGTGGTGAAGTTGCGAAGGTGGAGGTGGCGGTACAAAGTGTGGTCTCGTGGCTAACCGACGTGAGGTTGAAGACTTTAGGACTATACGAAGACTGAGGCCGAGTAGGCTAAGGGTGTTCGAAGGGGTACATTGTAGTGAAGAGACAAAGTGGTCGAGTGTGACGGCCAGGCTGGTGAGTCCCGCTAGGGAGCTCCTTAAGATGGATGAGCGAGACAAGGTGTAGCAAGCTGGAGAATCCAGGCTTGCGCACCACAGTATTCATACTATGAACTAAGAGGCAAGTCATACAGTGGTAACTGTGGGCATAGTGTTGGCACAGGACACACGTACCCCTGAGTCATACAAAGGTGTAGCTGTGAATGGCAGGTACACCGAGTCGGAGAACAAGAAGTGCGGAAGCCTACGCGGCCTAAGGCCAGTGGCGAAGCAGGCGAGCCATGAGAAAAAAGGTTGGGGGTCTGCGGAGCGAACTCACAACGTGTGGAGCGAACTCACAACATTCACCCCCCAAAAGTGATCGTCTCAAAGGAGGAGACGAGCACAAAAAAAAGTCAAAAAAAAAAAAAAAAAAAAAAGAGACAAAAACAGAAAAAAAAAGAAAAAAAGGGAAAAACATATTTCTCTAAGTACATCTCCCCTTTTGGGAGGCTACCTTAACTGGGGTGCATGGTAGCAACGACTGGTTACCCTCTACACTAGGGAGCCCAAGCTCTAGTCCATGCTGTTACAGGACCCATTCGCCGTCCTCCTCATGCCCATCCCAGGCATGCTGGTCGAACCACTCCATGAGTCAGTCCCTCGACATCTTGCCCTTGGTTGCAAGGGCCCAGATCCATCCTGTGGGGATTTCATCGATCTCCTGGTGGTACTGCTCAGGGACGAGCATTTTCCACTTGGCGACCACGTCCTCCACCCATTTTTCAGCATGGTCGGCCTGGACCCACCAGGTGCCATTGGCCTTCCACTCGATGGAGGGGAACTGCCCCTTTGACTTCATGACGACCCCGTAGACGGAGTCGCCAACGCACCCTTGGCGAGATCCAGTTTGGTCTTCTGCATCTGCCACACGTTGTCGGGTCATGGTCCATCGCCCACCCACTGGAGGGGTCCTCGCCTTGGGTCGTGGAGGGTGTTCCCCTCCCAGTAGCACCCCCACCACTTGAGGCAGGGGATGTACTCGAGGTCGACCTCGGGGTCGAGTTCGTTGGCGTACCTCTGTGCCTCGGCATAGTTTGTGACCGACCACAGGTCTCGGATGTAGGTTCCCACCCCCCAGGGGGTGGAGTCCATGGCCTCTCAGACCTCAAAGATTGGGCCCCTTGGGACCACGTCGACCACCCGAGCTCCCCATCACTCGAGTCGGGTAGCGGCCTTGAATTGCTTGGCCTCGGCGATCCTTCCGGCCAACAGGTTGTTCCTCCCCCCCTTGACAAGGTGCTTGGAGGCGAGGGCAGACTTGGTGGGGGCCATTGTGAGTGAGGGGTAGTGGGAGTAGTAGTTGGGTTGTTGTCGCTGCTGACCTTCCCCCTTTCCCTCTTATACCCTTTTGGTACAGGGGCCATGGGGTATTTCTTGAGGAATTGACCCATGACCTCCCTAGGTCCGTGAAATTTTCAGCCCGCTCCCATGTGTTCTCGCTTGAGTCATATCCGTCCTCCTTGATCTCAAACCATAGCCCCTCCTTTGTCTGTTGCCAATCCATGATTTCTTCCACATGGTATTCTTCTTCCCCTTCTTCTGTTACTATCGGTGGAGGGCAGGGCTGTGTTCTGTAGAAAGGGTCTTGTTTATATGGCGTGAGAAGGTCGATATGGAACACGTTGTGGATGTGCATGGATTTTGGAAGTTCTAGCTCGTAAGCATGGGAGGAAATCTTCTTGATGACTCGGAACGGTCCAGTGTTCTTCCGGTCAAGCTTCTTTGAGGGCCTTTTCGTCCAAATGTTCCTGGTGTTAAGCCAGACCTGGTCCCCTACTTCTAGTTTAGGTGGTTCTGGATGCTCCCTCGTTTGTAGCTTCATCTTGGCCGTTGCCTCGTCCCAGACGTCCTTCATGTGCTTAGCGATTTCCTTGGCCCTGGGGTTGTTACTCTGATGATGGCTGATATCCCAGGAGGGGTCCTGGCCATAGAGGGTTTCGAAGGCCGTTTGTCCAGTAGAGGCGTTTATGTGGTTGTTGTGACAAAATTCTGCTATGGGTAGCCATCTGACCCAGTCATCCTGTTCGAAGTTACAGAAGCTTCGTAGGTAGTTTTCGAGCCATTGGTTTGTTCGTTCTGCAAGTCCGTCTGTCTGGGGGTGGTATGCCGTAGAGAAACATGGTTCGATTTGCAATCGTTCAGACAGGGCCTTCAGGAAGTGACTATTGAAGGATGGTCCCCTGTCCGAGATGGTTACTTCTGGTAGCCTGTGGTGTTTGAAAACTTCCTTGATGAAGATTTCTGCCACACCTTCCACATCGATGGACTCGTTGCAAGGTATGAAGTGCGCCTGCTTCGAGAAACAATCTACCACTACTAAGATACTATCGAACCCTTGGGAAATGGGTAATTTGATGATAAAGTCGTAGTTGATCTGTTGCCAGGGTTTTTCCGGGAGTTCAATATTCTTTGGCGGTCTTGTAGTGTTGCTTCATTTGGATTCGATGCATACTCAGCAGTTGTCCACGTACGCGTGTGTTTCCTGTGTCATTCCGGTCCAGTAATAGTGCCGCTTGATGAGCTCAAGGGTTCGTTCGCGCCCTTGATGGCCCACGATGGGTGAATCATGATTTTCCCAGAAGATGGCCTTCTTAATTTTGGGGTCTTTTGGTACCACGATGGTGCCATCGTACCAGAGGAGTCCTTCTTGCCATTCGTACCTTCGAAATTGCTTTTGTATACTGGGTGGAAGCTTGTCCTTTTGTTGGGTGTTTGTGAGAACTAGCCCAAGCTCCTCGTCCTCCATCTGTCCTTCTTGGATTTGTGCCCGAATATCATTTTCCCCCAGGGTCGCTTTGAAGCCCTGGAAGAGTTCCTCCTTGATCATGACTTGTTCGGGGTTGGGAGCGTCCTTGTGATCCGACTGTTGTGACAAGGCATCAGGTTTCTGGGACTGCTTCCCTGGTCGATAGACAATGATAAAGTTGAAGGATGCTAATTCGAGGTACCATCATGCGTGCTTCCAGTCCATGGGTCTTGCTACCTTCCAGTACTGGAGGTTTCGATGATCTGTGTAGATTGTGATGGGGTGTTTGGTGCCCTCAAGATACAGTCGCCAGTGTTTGAGGGCTTCGACAATTGCAAGGAGTTCCTTGTTGTATGTGTCGTAATTTCGTTGTGTGGGGTTAAAGCTTTTGGACATGAAGGCGATGGGATGTAATTTCCCATCCTCCTTTCGCTGGCTGAGGATAGCCCCCATCGCTACCCCTGAGGTGTCAGTTTCTAGGATATAGGGTTGTCTCGGGTCTGGATGCGCGAGTACGGGTTCTTTGGCGATGGCTTCCTTGATTTGCTGGAAGGCCTCCTGTTCCCTTTCTCCCCATCCCCAGGTTCTTCCCTTTTGGGTTAGGTTGTGGAGGGGTCTGGCAATCGTGCTGAAGTCCTGGATAAATCTTCTGTAGAAATTGCAGAACCCTAGGAAGGCTTGCGTCTGCTTTACTGTTTTGGGTTCTGGCCATTCGAGCACATCTTTGACCTTCCCTTGTTCCATGGAGATTCCTCCTGGGGCGATCATAAGCCCTATGTAGTCCACGGTGGTGACCCTAAAATGACATTTTTTCGGTTGGACAAAAAGGTGATTTTGTCAGAGTCATTCTAGGACAAGTCACATGTGTTGGGTGTGATCCTTATCGTTCTGGGAGAAGATTAAGATGTCGTCCAAGTAAATGATGACAAAGATTCCCTGGAAATTGGCCAATAAATCGTTCATGAAGCGTTGGAATATGCTGGGGGCATTCTTTAGGCTGAAGGGCATGACAACATATTCGAAGAGCCCGTCCTTTGTTCGAAAAGCTGTTTTCCATTCGTCACCTTCTTTGATGCAGAAATTGTTGTATCCCCATCTGAGGTCTAATTTGGTGAAGACCTTGGCCTCTCGGAGCTGTTCGATGAGATCTTCCAGGAGGGGAATGGGGAACTGGTCACTGATCGTGATGTCGTTGATCTTTCGGTAGTCCATGACAAGTCGCAGGGACCCGTCCTGTTTCTTGACATAGAAGCAGGGGGCGGCGATACTTGATTTGCTTGGGCGTATCTTTCCGTCCCTGAGTTCCTGTTCCAGGAATTCTCGGAGCTGTTTGGCCTGGTCAGGGGACATGGGGTAGGGTTTTGCCAGTTTGGGTAGTTCTGCTCCATCCTTGAAAGGGATGGTGCAGTCATGTGGTCGATGTGGGGGTAATTCCTTGAACTTGTCGGCATCAAAGACGTCTGCGAAGTCCTGATATTCGGGGGGGAATGGGGGTGTCATCTGAAAGTTCTCCTGCTGCTTTTCCTTTTTCGTCCCGGAACTTGATTTCCATTGTCCTCCAGGAGATGTCAGGGTCGTGTTCGGTTAGCCAGTCTTGTCCTAGTATGGCTGTGGTGTCTCCGAGGGGCATGACATAGAAACGTCCTTGGAAATCCTTTCCTTCTAAGGTGAAGTTAAGGTTTGCCTGGAAGTGGATCTTCTGTGCTGTCTTGTTTCCGTCGATAGTGATGACCGTGCAAGGGTGAGAGAGTTCGATAAGGGGGATGTGGTTTTTTTGAGCGTAGGAGATGTCCAAGAAATTGCAAGATGAGCCAGAGTCGATGAGTGTTAGAGTGGGTTCTGTGATTCCCTGGATTGTGATGTAGCAGTTTGGGTCGTTATTAGATTTCTTGAGATAGTATACATGTCTACGATCATGATCAGGGGTGTTCCTGCCTACAGACACAGGTTCAGTAGGCTGTCCTAGTTTTCTGACTCCGAGGAAGTCGAGGTGTCCTCCTTGGGTCCTCTACCACAGCCTCCTTTCCCTTAATGGTTTCTTTGTCCCCCTGGTCTTCTTCGCTCCATTTTGACTGGCATCCCTTTATCATGTGACTCTTGCAGCAGGTATCGTCCTTCCTTCTTGCACCTATCGATGGTTGTTTGTGAGACCCTTTTGGGTGTGGTTCCTGTGTTTGTGATTCGTTTATCAGGGGTTATGTTGGCTTTTCCTTTGATAGCCTCCTTTGTACCTCGGGTGGCGTAGAGGATGTCATCTGTTTTTGTGGCATATTCGATCCATTCTTCGAGTGTCAGACGAGAGATGTCTTGTAATATCGTCATACGAAGGACTTCCTTTTTGACATTGTCTTTGAGTCCTCCCTTGAATCGATCAATTAGCACCTTATCATCCTAGTCTAGGTCTTCCATGAGGGTTCGGAACTGGGAGGTGTACTCTGAGACTGATCGAGTTTGGAGCAGTTTTTGGATACTCTCTATGGTGCGGTCCTTTTTGATCGGATCTCCGAAGGCAAGTAGGAATGCCTTTTTGAATCCTGTCCAGGAGCGTAGTGCCTCGTGGTCCACTCCATCCAGGAGTTTGCGGAGTAAGGGTTTTGCCCATCAAGACGCTGATCCTTCCTTCACCTTGACCAGGGTAGTTGAAATCTTCTTTTCGTCTGTGAAGGCATCGGGGTAGTCCCTGAAGTAGACTTCCATCCTCATTAGGAAGAGTTCTGCTTCTTCATCCTTCCTTTTTCCCTTGAAGGCTTCTGGTTCTTTGCATTTGCTCCTGTTGGGATTCATTCGGGTTCGGAAGATCTAGATTGTCGGTGACATTCCTGACAGGGTGTTCAGGAGTGGGATCTGTGATCTGGGGAGCCTGGAGGTGAGGCCGATCGATGGGGGGGTGCGATATTTCGTCGTGTTGACTGTGGGGCTTCTGCGAAAGTGGTGTTGGCCATGACTTGATCTATTTTCTCCCTGAGGGTCATAACTCGGTCATTGATAGCTTGTATTATAGCCATTGTGGTACTACTTTCTTCTCATAGGTCTTTAACGGCTTTGAGAGTTTCATTGTTCCCCCTTAGGAGATCATCGACCCAGGTTGGTGTCTGGTTAACTGCTGCCTTGGCTCGTTGTGCTTCTTGGTGGGCTTCGTAGCTGTTGTTTACTGCCCAGACTAGGTTCTGTTCAATTTCTGTGATTCGTCGGTTTGGGTTGGTGGCCCCTTCTGCGAAGTCTTCAAGGTGTCTTTGGATGCGATCTACCCCATCTTCTACTTCCTCTAGATTGATTTCCTCCTGCACTCGTTGGGCTATTTCTGGTAGGAGGGGTTGCATCGCTGCTCACAGGGCAAGGACAATGTTCTGGAAGCCAGGGTCTGCCTCTGGGTCAAAGGGGGGTGCTTCGACTTGGGGGTGTGCGAGAGGTTGCTCTGGTGGCTGGTATTGGGGTGGGGCCACTGCCACTGGTTCCGGAAGGTTGGGTTCAGGGTCAGCGGGAAGATGTGGGGCTGGTTGAGGCTGTGGCGGAGTTGGTTCATGTTCATTTCCCTGTTGTCTAGGAAGGGGTTGGGAGGCTCTTTGTGGCGTAGCCCTTGGAGTCCCTCTTCTTGAAATGGGAATTCGTCCTGCCAAGGGGTGGTAGCGGTACTCGGGTTCTTCATTGCAGGGTTCGGGTTCGATGAGGACCGATCCCACATGCACTGCACTTTCTTGTTTGGGGCCGACACGTGGTCGGGGGAGTACTCGTACCATCGGGGGTTCTGCTGCTTCCTCTGGTTCTGATTGAGGGACATTTTCAAGGATGATGGTGGGTTCTTCTTCCTCTTCCGGCAGTCCTTCTGGCATTGATCGCTGGGAGTTTCTTGATTGGGTGTGTTGGTCCCCATCAGTGATGTCTTGTTCTGTGGGTGTGGTTGGGGTTGATCCCCTGGTCCTTGAAAAGTCCCCTCCGAGGGCAGACTGCAGTGGGGTCTGGTACCGTGTCTGGTGGCTATGGGTTGATCCTGGGCAGGATCCTTGTTGCGACAGGTTGAGGGCGAGTTCCTTTGGTGATAGGATGACCACGGTGTCAGCTCCAGGTTCGCGTGTAGAAGCTTGCTACACAATGTCACG
>WSLN01000913.1:0-10043 GCA_019677355.1 Ceratobasidium sp. 370
TCACAGGAACTCGTATGCCGCTAAAAGCGCCGGGATAAGCGTATTATTGTCGAATCGGGCGACTGAAATACTTTTTATATTTTGGGGCTAATAGTGCGGGGATGCAGGTGTTATTCGCACATGTCTTATCTCGGAATATGTACTTGCCTGTTTTCGCACTTACTACCGACCACATCATTCGCATCATATTATCCATACTTAATATCAATCAGATAATCTCTGCATTTTACCGGCAGCTGCTATATATAGCTACGCTGGTGTGCAATCGGTATACACTACGAGGGCAGGCACATGTATATATATAATCAGTACTACTAAGCATCATACATTGGTTTGACAATCACACATTTCACTTCCCACACACAAGCTCAGTAGAGGGCTCTTCTGGTCTGCATAATGTTGGTAAGATATTTTATAACACTTCTAAAACGGAACAACTTACTCGGCTGCAGGTGGCGCGGAACCCGACGGGAGAGACAAGCCAGTCAAGCTGTCGATGGTAGCCACATCGTAAGCGATCTCTTCCACAGACGCCCTGATAAGCTCCTCTGGGGGGCCGTCGTTGACAGGCGGGTTCGTGCCAGAGCCCGTGCCAGAGCCCGCAGCAGGGCCTGTGCTCGGGCCTGTGCTCAGGTTTGCGGCAGGTTTACCAGTACCCGGAAGATATTGTTTCAGTGCAGTTACGATATCATCGACGGTTAATGCGGGTTGCGTGAGAGATAGAGCCGAATCTAGGGTGTTGAGGGCTTTGTTGCGTAGCCAATCAGGCGAAGAAGCGCTTTCGAGAACACGAATCGCCGTGGTATGTTGTAGCTCGCGGCCCTCCTTGGTAAGTGAAATAGCGCATTGAGCGGTCTTAATACGTTCGCCTTCCGTCAAAGCTTTAACGTATTCCACCTTGGCTGCCGCAAGCTCGATTGCCGCCTTAGTAACCGCGTTCTGGTCACGCACCATCTCAATAATGCCAGGCAAGTTGGGTGGGAAACTGGGTTGGTGGCTGGCCAGAGGCTCTTCTTGGATGGGCTCCGATGAGTGGCTCATCTGACCGAGCTGCGGGGCTGAGGCAACAGTGAGAGGGGCAGGAGGAGTTGAGCTGGGCACAGCTGAGCCGCCTTTGTTCAAGCCCATGGACTTGTGACGATTTCGTCGGACGGGGCGAGCAACAATTTTATTTCCAAGCAGGCCAGCGATACGTGAGACCACGTAGCCGTCATTCTGGAGTCTGTTATGGGATCATATTAGTCAAGCGAAGATAAATATACCATCACTTACCGTGGGTGTGCCAGAGCGAACCAGCTTTCCATTCCCCCTTCAACCCAAGCTGCCACTTCCGCGACCTTGATCATAGGACTAGTGGTTGCCACGGCGCTTCGAGGGGCACTGAACTGGGTGTAAATCCGTTCGAGGATTGATTCTGCTGAATGAGGCGTTCCTGGAATCGCAAACGCAGCTATAATCCGGCAGTAAGCGTCCACTAACAGCCACCACTGCTGCAAAATCGTCATCGCATCACGTCGCCCAGCGAAATACATCTGCGAAAGCTTTCACCGACGATTAGTACGATGGCCATAGATGGTAATACTAAGTACCTCGCCCCATATTGCTGGAATCAGGTCGCCAGCCCTTGGAGACTTTGTTGAAGTCATGACGGCATGGAGGCATTCTGGTACCCGTACCCCTGGCTTGAGGCAGAAATGAACGATGAGCTGTTTTTCCCAATTAGTCCAAGGGACATTGTAGTGAGAATCTCGGAGTGCTTCAGCCATGTCCGTCGACGAGACAGTCATTGGGTCACCCAACAAGAAACTTGAGAGGAAAGCGATCGGATCGGCGAAAGTATAACATAGTCGTGCAGCTACCCCCGGATGCGAGGAAGATCCAGTGACGAATGTGCCAGAGCGAGCACTAGTCGACGCCGGTTCACTTGCAACGTTGCTGCTGCTGACGGGATTTGAAAAATGAGCTAGCACATCAGCCATATGACTGGTTGATCCAAGTGGTGGGCCCCTCTGATCGGCGGGAATGCTAATCTGTGGTGGCACCTGGGGGTGTCCGACGATTGGTTGGGCAGTCGGGGGGGCAAGGTGTGCAGGAGTTGGCGAGAGGTGGACTATTTGGCCTAGATACTCTGGAGGGTACATCGAAACCTGTTGCGCTTGGTAGGGGGTGTACATCACCGCCTGTGCATGGCCGGAGGACGGTGGTGCATAAGAGATGTTGAACGCATGCCACACTTGATCGGGAGTGGGTGACGGTTGGTTGGGCGCTGGACCCAGTGGCACTTGTGAAAGCCGGCCATTGCTGGGGTGCATGACATGTTGCGTGAGAGCCTGTTGCCCAGCGAAGGAAGACATGTGACCCTGCACGTGTGCCGATTGGGTCGAATCAGGAAACGAATGGACACCGCCCACGGGGTGATTTGAAGCCTGGATTGTTCGTCAGTAAAGTATTATAACCGAACCAAACTGCAACATACAAAATTTGAGCCCGAAGCCTCACTGCTAACACCCTCCCAGGATGTGATTTCTAATATGTTTGTATAGTTAGCTCAGGTTGAATTGAATTAACCTGTGGCACTTACGGCGTTTCGCAGTGTGCTGCTCATTGTGTGCTCCACTGGGGGAGGAAGATGGATGACGGATGGTCCCTGTTGGGGCAGGTGTAGCAGGAGGGGCCTTCATGTTACCACTGTGTGAGCGCACGAAATACATTGAAAAAACAGTGCTTACAGCACTTGAGGCCCAGTTTGAGGAGTTAGCAGCAGTATTAATAAGCGATATTCCGGCTTGGTGTAACTGCCTGGGTGGGTGAATTTAGCATAACACCTTGGCCAGCAACCTATGGGTCGGTCTTACCTGTCTTCCTGCATGGTAAGTGTGTCGAGGTATCGGAGGTGCTTGATAGCAGGAGGAGTGTCGTCAAAGGGGTACAGGCGCTTGGAATTTTGATTGGGCGGTCGGAGTATGGCAGGCAGGGCGGAGCGGCATGGGGTCATTATATATGAGGGTAGCATGGTGGTTGTGAGTTGGATCGGGATGTGTCACGTGAGTGACCTGCAACTCTCAAGCATAAGAACATGGTCGGACAAGTAGTGAGTTGTGGCAAGTGTTGGGAACTGCCTTCCAGATAACGCATACACTCTCGAGTTTGGATCCGAACCTCAAAGCTGGGTTGCATTGAGGATACCTGAATCAGGCGCAGCATTGACCAATGTGTATGAAACCCTAGATTGAGGACGGAGAGCCCCACCAATCGTGGGTGTCATGTCTCAACATGCGATCATGCAACGCAAGCGGGATCAGCATTCGCTGGATATGTTTAGGTTCCATCGTATGTACAATGTGCAGATACGTAAGTAGGACACATGTCTCGAGTCCAGAACTGTAGGTGCATTTGTTGAGCACATGCCGATCAACCTGGATTGAATAGGTCAGCAGCAAGCTAAACGAATGGATCAATGTGAATGTGGTACGGTAGCAGGAATCATTGAGATCATTTACCATCGGCACAGCACACACGTGGGCGGGCAGGCCTCCCGGGGAGCAGTAGGCCAGAGTCGCGGGATTCAATACACAAACCCTGAGCTCATGCGGGTCGACGCAATTGGGGATGAGCAGCTCCCGTGGGCACGTCAACACTGGGAGATTTTTCTTCACATTGAACACACGTATATAAGTGTAGCATGTACACTGGGTTCGACAGTTCCCCTCAGTCTCTTCAGTATCCCCCTCGGTCTCTCTAGTATCCCCTCAGTCTCTCGAGTATCTCATACATGTCGAAGTGCAAGATCGTAGCCGGCGGATACGAGGAGTCAAGCGATGGGCCTGATATCGACCTCATTGCCAGCCCCAAACCAAGTTCCAAGAGATCGAAATCGGCACCATACGCCCCTCCTCGCCTCACCATCCCTTCCAAGCCGGGGCCAACCCCATTTCAGCTGCCAAGCTCCGCTGTTTCCTCTACACGAGGCTCCGTCCCTCCTCGGCATGTTTCTACGTCATCCAGGCGCCCAACTCCAGCACCCGACAACACTCAAACTGCACGCAACACACCCGAGATTCAAATGTGTCAGTACTTCTTATTATTATCATGCCTTGGGATCCCACTTACCGTCTTATAGCAGGCCCAGAGACAAGGGATGGCACGCCGATCGAATCTTTATTCAAACCAATCCAAGGTGTGTGTGCTGGCAGTATTACCGTTTTGAATACTCATGACTCTACCTCAAGGTCCCCACCCGTCTGCGCCACACAAGTTGAATTCTGCTCGCCCCACACTTGCGCTAGAACGGCAAATTAATGAGCTACTAGAGGCGTTCGGCGATCACAAGAGTGCTAGTGACGAGCAGCAGAGGACTGTGGACGAGCGGCTGGGATCGATGGACAACAGGATCACCCGTATCCTGGAGGCTGTGACTCAATTGACAGCTGCTGGTAACACTGCCTCGCAGCCACCGCTTTCGCTCTCGGCTCCCTCCACCCCTTCCGAAACCACCAAGTCTTACCTCTCCAACCCAACACCGACCCCCGATCTTATCGAGATTGTATCAAAGGTCGTTGCTGAAGCGCGAAGCCGTATCGGCAAGAAGAAGGGCGGAAATGACGAAAATAGTTGCAAGGTGAGTGAAGGTTTCGACAAATGGCGTTAGCCCCGGGACTCACCATGGATGCACAGGAGCACGCACGCAACACATTCTATCGGATGTTGGGTATAACAGCCGCAAGAGAAATCCGGCCATTTTTCGAAGACGAGTTTGACGAGCCTGACACCCTTCCAGCGCAGTTCGTTGACCCTGACACAAGATACTGTCGACCGTACCCGCACTGGAGGGCCCCCCTTACGAAGCAAGTTGCTTGGGTCCCAACTTACATACTGCAGTTTAGATCGACAATCACTAATGATCGGAGTGAGTTATCAAACGTGCTCCGGAACTTGTCGGATGAGCAAATCATTGTCCTGTTGAACGATGGGCCGTTCAAATCGGCGCAAGCAGCGTGGCGCGACCTGAGGAAGACGGACGTGGAGATTGAAGTGATGAGATCGAATGCTCGGAGGTACCAGCGATGCGACAGGGTAAGTGACCTATCTGTGCGATAGAGTGTCTACTGACGAATCGTACTTTTTTTTTTTTTTTTTTTTTGCCTCTTTGCAGAAGGCCGCTGTTCGAGCCGCGCACATCAAGCTAATCCCTTCGCTCCAAGGTTCTGAGTGGGAGTACCTCTCCCAGACCGGGTACATGTCTCAAGACGAGAGTGACGATGAAGGTGGGTTGGTCACGCAAAGACCCGAATATCGGTCACTATGGGTAAGCACCCCTATTTTTTTATAGCTACACAACTGTCTAAACGACTGGGAAACTGCCAAGGAATCCAACTTATTCGACGCAATCCACCTAGCTGACTGTGAGAAGGCTAAGGCCAAACCTGGCCTCTGCCCTCGCCTTCCTCCTCGTCGGATCGAGATTGTGCGGTGCCCGATCCCCCATCTTGAACGTGGCACGGGCGCTGCGAAATCTACAATACGTATTGCGGTATGCGGGATCAGCAAGTCCTGGCGCAGGGCAAACCCTGACGAGTTCAAGAGATATGCTCACCTCCTCAACACGAAGGCAAATGTAAGGCCCGACATCAGCTCGTTCCTCACACAGTATCCGATGCTTGACACCAATGGTCAGAGTGGGCAGGATGATGGTAAGTCGGATTACCCCGCAACTTGAAACAATAGCTCGCTAACACTTCAATGGAAGGAGGTCATTTAGCTGAGAGTGTAGGCGCATCAGGCGATGGAGGGGGTGCGGAACAGGGTATAGGAGGGTATGAGGCGGACAATGCTACGGCCACTGGGGTAGCACCCAAGAGGCGTGGGCGGCCTCCGGGTTCAAAGAACAAGAAGAAGTAGGGCGTGGGGTCTGACAAATGCACACACAAGGTATTTTCATCATGTTCCGTCTCTAATCGGGTATAACAGCCTGTTTCTCGTATAAGTTTTGTTGGCTACATATGGACTTATCACCCTTCCCGGGTGCTTTCTCTTTTTTGTCTTTGTCTCGGCACGTACGCACGATAAATCCTGTCTTGTGCGCCTGCACAAACCTATGTCTTCGTACACATCGGCCATTAATACATCTACGCTTACTACCCCGAACACGCGTGACCACAAATCCGGAATAGGCTTGACAAGAGTACATCGATATCATTCAGCATCGTCGTCATTGTCCTCATCCCTCTCTGGGTGTACGCTATCAAGAGCGAGGGTAACCCAATATCTTCCATACGACATCGAAATGTCGAAAAGAGCGAGAGTGCCTGAGAAACGGTGAATCGGAATAGCTGAGAGTTCTCCCAGTGCTCCATAAGCCCAGCTTGACGCTCCCAAATGACCGGACCTGTCGATTTAACTAGATATGATCAAGCGCCTTGGCTGAGAGTTTTGTATGAGCCAGAACATACCATGCATCCCAAGGGAAACTAGGCTCCACTTGTGGTGGCTGAAATTTGCGGGCTAATGCGCACACGCAATGCATATCCTCTTCCCCCGGAAACTGAATATGCAAGATGCGTTCAATGCGAACTGGACAGCGACCGTCAATATAACCGTAACAATATCCCTTCCCACTTGTGTGCTCGTACGCGCCATAACGAACACCATTATACTCCACATAGCTATGGTTCCGAACCATGCCAACCGGAGCGAGATAATGGTTTCGTACTATGCCCAGCCCAAAAACACCAGCGTATGGCCACGTATCTATGCAAAACCTAAGGACAGTCTCGTATAGATTGTGCTTCTCCAGGTCAATAATACGCGACTGGTTTGATAGCCGAGTTGAATCTAATAAGGTTGTATCCCTTAATATTCTTACTCTTAGATGGCACTCCGTACCTTGAATCCCATAGAGTCGAGTATACGCGGTCTGACATTGTGCAATAAACGCCATCAGTGTTCCGCGTTGTTGTGCATGTTCAGCTCCGCCTCTAAGTGCTCCCATAAGGTCTTCGATTACGCTGTTGTCAGCAGGCGTACGGTTAGGCAACGCTCGTAAATTGGCAATCTACGTATGAAAACGTTAGTGTTCTGGTACTACGCATGGGGGACGTGGTACTCACGAGGTTTTGAAGCGCAGTATGACTCCACCAACCTCGCATGAGCGTACCCTCCAACATCCCCTTGCCTTTGCCGTTGTGATTTATGCGCGACACGATTCCATTCGCTCGCTCCATGCCCCAGACGTGAGTGTTATAGAGCGAACCAGTCTTGAGTATCCACTCCTCGAGGTGCATCAAATAGTGAAAATTTGGGGAGAGCGCAACGTTGTTGTTTACGTAGTCGATACAGAGTGACTCTAGTAAGCGCTGACCAAATTCAGTCTCTGCTGGCGTGATTGAGCGTTTGTCGATGAGACTAACAGCAACGCAGAAGCGTAAGACTTGTCGATAATGGAAACGCATGCTACGAGAGGGGTAGCATTCGGTCAAGAGTGGGCACCGGTCGAGCTGTCCAATAGATTGATAGTACTTCCGTCGCTGCTGATGCAAGAGCTTGGCACGATAGGACTGATGCTTCACGCTTGGAGAACTCCGATTCCCGCGTGGTACATAACCTGGACCTATTTCGTCGCCGTCTCGAAGCGCGAGAAAGAGTGGAACGAATATGATTCGTGACATCAGCTTCCACTGATCTGCCTTCGTTGTTGCCCGCATTTGGCCCAGCTATATGCGCTTCGGTTACAAGGCGAAAAACATTTAGGGACTACCACGCACCTTAGGCGGTAGTCTTTGGAAGTTTCGCGGCATCCAAATGTTATCGAGGCATTCATTAAAAATGTCTTGAGGCTCACGGTCTCCAGGATGTCGTTTATTAAGCATGCCCGGTCCAACTAACACCTGCTTAACGATCCAATTCATCACACCAAGGTATAGTAAGTGCATAGCGTCTGGCGGGGACGATGTTGACGTGTTCCACCCGGGTATTTGGTGAAGCGCAGTAAACCGATTTCCAGAGATGCTAAAGAAGGCTTTTCTTTCTTCTAACGTTTGTAGGGATTTCCAATGGTAAACGTTATTGCGCTCCTGCTGGGGATCGCGGAAGGAAAATTCTGAATGCGCATATATCATAAAATCAGGAAGTGACCTGCGGGAGCGTACCTCGGCGAAGAAATCCCGCTGCAACAGAAAGCGAGGACAGATGCGTGTGACAGTAAAGACAGAAGTTTAGTTCTGACTTAACGCCAGCACCTCCTCCCAGTTTGATGCGTGCAATTAGATCGGCAATATGTTGGCTGAGTTCGCCATGTACCAGCTCTTCCTGGTAGACAGGAGGGTCGCCTCGCCGTACAGTCATGCGCACTCCTGGTTGAGTTACTAATGACAATACCACAAATTTTACCCGAGTACGCACCTTGCTTAAGCCGCAGTAGTTCGTCTACTAGAGGACCGAGCATTTGATCAAGCGCATAATCGTTCGGCTCGTTTGGTCCAGTCATCACGAGACAGAGAGCGATGTTCTCGCGTAGAAAACGCATGTGCCTCGGTAAATTGTTAATGGCTAGATAGCAAGCTCCTATTGAGTAGTTCCCTTCTTTGGTTGCCTGGAACCTGGCAAGAAACTGTTCGCTTGAAAAGCAGTCGCATGTGGTAATACCACTTACCAGTCAGTGTTTAAAGATAACGAGAGACCATATGGTAAGCTTACGAATCGGACCGGCGGATCTAGTGGGCTTTTGTCAACAATATCTCGAGTATTTGGATCTTCGTATCGCTCGAGTCCTGCCTCTGTTGATCGCCATCCCCACCCTTCATGTATGTCTCCTATCGGCTTGTTTATATCTAGGTTCCGAAGCCACTCTTCGCATGGTATTGGAGCTACGAGTCCCTCTTTATCAGCCTCGTCAGTGCGCCAAGCCTGTATGAGCTCTGAGATTCCGGCGAGATTAAGCATGTGCTCGATCCAAGCAATGGGCGAAGCAAAGGGATAGGTAAGGCTAGAAACTCGCCGTTGACTTCCAGATGCAAGTCTGCGCGTTGTGAACAGAACTCCCGAGCAGCCTTGGTTGAGACATGCATCACTGATTGTTTCCGCGATGTATTCAGGAGAATATCGTCGCTTGCAGACTGGGCACAGTGTGAACGTCGTGATAATATGTTCGGTATTGACGCCAAGTCGTTTTTCAGCTGTTCCGATGGTTTGTGCCATTTTTGCGACATCCTCGGCTCGAATATCGGGGTGTGCAGCAATGGTTCGACGGGCTGCTTTGAGTTGGTGTCGCAACGCCCTATGCGTGGCGCCGTAGAGCGATTTTTGAACAAACGCGTAAATATACGCGTTGCGAATCAGGTCGGGCTCCCGGAACGCAGTGTACTGAGCCTCATTCCTATCTTCGTCGTCCGGGTCATCTTCAGGCTCCGGGAAATGTTCCTCGTCCAGTGTGAATTGGAATCTCGGCGCCCCAACCTCCTCGCCATTTCCTAAGCCAAAGTCCACATCGTACAGTGCGTTTTGTGCATCGAACTCGTCTTCTCTTTGTTCATCGTGGTCCGGGTCATTGGCTAGGTCAACCAAGCAGTAGCGTAAATCGCGTTCCGGCTCGTTCAACAGTTGATCGAACGGATATTCATGATCGATCTCGTCAGCTATGTCTAGTGGCTGATCGCCTTGGTCATCGATGGTTGGCACACGCCCCTTGCCTCGGTGGTTGGGGGGTACTGGAAGCGCAACAGTGACTGGACTGGATGAACGCACGATTCAAGCGCATTCTCCAACGCAGCTACGCTTAGCGGGGATCCAGGTAGAGCAGCTGGGAGAAGCGGGCTAGACGGGCCTCGCAGATGGTCCGACAATCCAGCAGCGTCAAGAGCCGGATCTTCTATTTGCTCTGGCGCGTCGGCCATCTCAACCTGCAGTTCCGGACTCACGGACTCTCGTGGGTAGCGGGTTCGGTGATCATCAATTGTTCTCGGCTTTTGCTTAACAGTTCCTCGGCACTTCCCACAGTAGCAGTACGTGGGCATCTGGTTCTTATGGTGTGACTACTCAGAGCTGTTAGT
>WSLN01000914.1:0-10042 GCA_019677355.1 Ceratobasidium sp. 370
GTCATTCCATACAGCACCTGCCGCTTCACGTTCTCGATAGCCGAGGTCTTGTATTCGATCACCCAGTGAACGAGGTACAAGCGCGTTGACGTGTGAACTGTGCTATTCAGGGCTGGCCGCATTTCCGTAGGAACCAGGCTGATAGAATAATGAGGACCAGGGCGGAAGAAAAACGCCACAGAATCGACTGTCGAATCCGCGATTTGGATTTGGTCCGTTTTGGGTAGCTTGAGTGGACATTCGGACCTGGTGAGCGACCATAATCAGTTTCGAGATGGCAAGAAAGCATGCTATCTGACCGAAATAAATAGCCTTGCTGAGGACCAGTCTCAGAGAGCCAGACGTGGCGTGCCAGGTCATCAAGGGGTCGGCGCAGGTCAGATTCATTGAAAGGTAGGTGTGGGTCGTCGTCTAGTGCCTCATGGAGCCGACAGAGATTTAGAATACGATCAAGGACGCGGAGTACGTTTTGCGAAAGTTGCGCATCATCCACGGAGGCGATCCCGCTTTCAGCCCGGAGCTGCAGGAGCAATTTTGATGGGTCCTGGGTGGAGATAATCCGGAATTGCTTGTACTCGTTCGAATTCTGGAAAATGATACGACATGAAGTCGGGACCACAAAGGTATTGGGCGAACTGACCGGATGAAACAGCCATTTGGGGAATTTACAACTCTCTGCTACAAGCTCTTGAAGAGCTGGCGGCAAGGAGACGCGAGGTGGGAGGCGCAGAGAAACCTCGCCCGCCCAGGTCCCGAATGTCCCATCACTCCCACAAACATCAGATGCGGCCCTGAATCCAGAGTTGTTCGACTTCTGGGACATGACGATTCAGAACAAACAAATGACGCGTGATTTTGACCCACAGACGCCGGCGCTTATGACCGAACTCGTGCAGGTCACGGGTAGCTTAGTCAGGATACCCGTATCGTCCTCAAAGAGACGGGTTGGAACGGGTGTTCTACCTGTGGGTTCAGCAGGTTATGTATGACTATTTGCAGTAAACTATCATTACGTACATACAAGTCATACTGTAAAGTACATGAAAAGTTCAAAAAAGGTCATAAAGTACAAATCGGGTGGCTTGAATGTGTCTTCAGAGCCGTCATTCAAGACATCAACTCAGCCAAATCGGCTGGGGTTCTGGAGGCATCTGGAGTGCTCCTGAGCACTCCAGCAGGTGGAGCCACCCCCCCTAATCCAGAGCACTCTGGAGCACTCAGGAGTGCCAGGGAGTATATGACATAGTTTCAGCAGATCTCATGAGACCTTCTGAGCACAAGTTGCAGTTCCCCAAGCACTCAGGAAGGCTCCAGAGACCAACCCACATGCTCAGATCCACTCCGGGTGCTCCTTTGTAAGCCAGAGCAAAACCGGGGTTCCTGAGCCAGGCAGTATTTGGCTGAGAACAACCTCCAGAATGTTTGACAATCATGGGGCGCTGTGTCGGAGTTTGCGCTTACAGTGCACTTGTGTGGCTGACTGTACAGGACCGGGTGGTTTTGTACCTGGGCCTTTCGTCTGTGTATGCTACGGTTTTTATTTTTATCCATTCGTTTTGTTTGTGATTCGCTTGCCGCTCAACACGCTGTACCATGAGCCTAATGCCATCTTTGCATGGAAGGTCAAGAGACTCATAGCTCCAGCATATGTACTTCTTCAGCAATTGCCAGCATGGCCTTACAGCACTGCATAGCGCAGTATAGACTAATAGATGTTTAAGCAAGGTCCCCCCTATGGTAGACCAGTATAGTTTTATTTCTGTAGATAGTGCTACGTAGTATCCATATGTAGTCTATACACAAGCTAAATGGAGGCTAAATGGGGGCTATATGCAGGCTAAGTATGGGTCAAATATAGGCTATATGTAGGCTATATGTGGGCTATGTGTAGACAAAATGTGGGCTATATGCAGGCTAAATCTAGGCTATATGCATGCTATATGCAGTATATATATTTCCCCAATGTAGTCCCTATACTCACTTTATGCAGGCTATTTGCTTACTATGAACAGTCTCCATGTTGTCTAGATGCTTGCTACACACTAGCTATAATGGTTAGCCTATTATAGAAACCCTCCTGCCAAATCATATGCCATTTTGGAGGAGGATCATGGCTTCGGAGCAGGCTATACAATTTGAATTCACATTATATTTTGTTCAACTACGTCACATATCATGCATATGGTCATCCAGGCTGTCCTCATCATCAGGGTAGCCCTCCCAATCAAATTCATCAGGTTCCATCGCACGAGCCTGGCGATTTCGGAGAGTAGAAGGGCCAGGGCCAGCCTCCCCATATCCACTAGGTCAATAGTTAGTCACTGATATGTCCACTACCATGCAACACACCTCTGATCTGTTTCCTTATCCGTTTCCTTATCTGTTCCCTCATTTGCATCTTGGTCTGCCTCCATGTCGTCGTCATCAATAATATTGGCTGTCGAACAAGTTAGCTAAGTGGCAAGTGCAAATCGAGAGCTTACCTCGAGTTGCCATCGCAGCTAGCTGTGCTGCATCGTAACGTGGCTGGTACCATTCAACTGGGGTTGCATCAAATTGCTCAATGGCAATGACATTGTTGGGTTCCTCAGCGACAGGATCTTTGAATGCCCCGGAGAGCACACTATATTATGGTCACCAATCGCGTAAAGATATATAGCATGGCTTACATGCAGTTGTTGTGAAGCTGCAGCAACAGGTTTTGAAGCCGGTCAATGTTAGCCTCTCAGAGGTTGTTAAGGCTGCCGAGGTAGGTGTTGAAAAGCAGCCGAAGCGTCTCTACATGGGTTGGTTTGCTGATATGGACGCTGGAGTTGTATTCTCCAATGATGTTGGCAATCTTTGAATGTAGTAAGCACACATAAATACGGCGGAGGTAGAGGAATACGCACCATTGCACAAGTCAACGCCAGAAGTCGGGGAGGAATCGGGTTGAATAGTGTGTTGAACTGGAAGCCAAGGTCAGTCAGATCACGAAAGATCATAATCGCAAGTGCATTGGCAAGAAATTCGTGTTCAAATGGCAGGGGCCCAAGGTCACCCTCACGACGCTATCAAATAGTTAGTCTGAGAATCAAAGTAGTCGTATACACTCACACATGAGTGGAACCCATGTGGTAAGAGCTCCCGCTCAACCCGGTTGTGGATTTGGTCGTGTGTGCCATCGCGAAGATGGTATTCACCAGAAATAAAACCTTCGAGGCGGGTTTTGATGAGTTTACAACAGGAGGGAAACAGGTTTTGTACCTGTAAATACACATTAGTGATGATACTTTGTTAGCATGTGACTCACATATCGGACTTGATGCCTTGTCATGATTCGAGTGGGCCGATGTTGCTTCAGAAATTCATTTGCCCAATCCCACGCTTGAAGAATAATGAGTTCGCGCTCTTCGGCAGTCTTCATGTACCCAGCAGCTATCAATGATGCCTTGGCATCAGCCGTGGTCCAGTCAAGTATCTGTTGGACAGTGCCATGCCATTCGGTACGATGAGGTTTGCCCCCTGGAATCTAAAGTCTATCATTAGCAGCCACCGAACAGTAAATATGAGCTGTGCTTACAGGGTCACGCAAACGGTCACTGACAGCATGGGTGACTGGCTCGAAGTCGGCTAGGTCGAGATCTGGATCCTCAGCTGTAGGTTGGCGTGACACATGGGGTGGCTGAGCCATGTCCAAACGGGTGTGTGCTTGCGACAGCCTCGGTAGCTCTCTGGTTGACAGAGGGGGTACGGGTCCATGCTGGTTGCATGGCTGAGCATGGCGACGTGTGACAGGACCAGGACCAGGTGCGTGTGGCCGGGTAGGCTGGTTCACTTGGCGACGGCCAACCGAGCTCACAGTTCCATTGCGGGGAACACCTGAGCTGGCAGGTCGAGGCTGGGTTGCTGTCCATTGAGGGTGGCACTCATTGTCACGAGTATCCTCTTGGTACCGAGAAACAAGGGCGGGTTGGGAGGATGAATTCGATGGACGAACTGGCCAAGCAGATAAAGCGGAGGCCCTCAGTTGGGCATGGGGTTGATCAAATGAGGTGTTGATGCCCAGCTCGGCTTCAATACTAATGTTGTGCGATGCCCTCCCGCTCCAGCCGCTACCTAACAGAGATTGTTAGCCTGTGTGGGTTTGCAAAAATGCGGCCATGCCTTGAGATAAATGATGAGGTGAACATTGCGATCCAGCAAATGGACAAGGTTCAACATGAACCTGCAAAGAAAAAAAAAGAATGAAAAAAACCTGGTTAAATGTTGAATAAATTAAGACGGGGCAGACTTACATTGGGATATGGGTTGTGGTTGCGCTGAAGGGTTGGCCCCAGGCCACACTCAGCGCACAGTTGTTGAAGTTCTTCCATGTCAAGTGTGGATAAGTCGCGCCCAGGGTAGCGTTTCCTGAGCCATTCAACAAGGGCTTTCTGTTCATGCTCTTCCTCCAAAATGGCTAGTAGTATCGGATCGTGGGATATACTGGCATTTACACTGGCATTTGTGGTGTCGTTGGATTGGGTTTCAGGGGTGTGGCTCTCGCCTGTGCCAGGTCCTGCCAGGCTTGGTCAGCATACAGTGATGATGGCGGTAGACGACGAATCAGTTCCAGAAGTATGGTGCTGCACACCTTGGCCATCGTGAACCTGAGTTTCAGCTGCTAACTCTTCCTCCTGCTGTGTGCGATGTTGTTTTAAGCTCTTCTTCTCTGTATTTTTCTGATTACCCTCGTGTAAGGCAGTAAGCCTTTCAGCTATCAAGGGTGTCAATGTTATGTTCATGAGTGAGCAAAATACATACCACTCTGCTTCATGTGTGCAGGGACTTTAATCACACAAACAGGGCGGGGCGAGCAGTTGGCTGATCTAACCGGAGCCATGATCAGAGGTTGTACGAACAAATGAGTTGGTAAGTTGCTGGGCGACGGGCATATAATTCGAGTAAAAAAATATATGAAGGGGACTGAGGGGACCAAGGCAAATGAATCGAAGATATCTGTGTGTTTGAGTAGTGAGTTACAAGTCGGGTTAATATACGATTTAGAGCGTATTGACTGGAGCAAGGAGAAAGAGACGATTGAACTCAGCTTGCCTGATTTTATAGCCTGTATCACCATCTGCAGTGCCGCTGCCGCCTTCACTGTGTACAGCCCTCGGCAACGCCATGACAACACCGAAAGCCTTGACGGAGACAATAGGCCAGGTGTCGGGCATGGAGCTCCAGTGGGCGATAATTCCCAACACCACCGGTACACCATTTTGACTTAGTGTTTCCACCCGTAATTATTGAAAATATCTAAAAGTAGAGTGAAAACGAAGCAGGTGATTCAGCAATGAATAGCATACCATAAAGCGTTCAGCTCCTACTCACCATCAAATAACCAATGTGTGCGGGAAGCTGACGCTCATACCCAGAAAGAGTAGCTTCACGCAGCCATGGGCAGGTCATGCCGAGTGTCTTGGGTGGGCTGCACGGCGAGAAGCCTGCAGACGGCAAAAAGCCTGAGCAGGAATTTGAAACCAGCGCCATTGCCCAGACCAGCGCGCAACTCGATCAGGAGTAGTGGCCTAGGTCAAAGTATATAGGTGAGAGAACGATGAAAAAACACTTTTGGATCTGCGTCCTCACCTGAGACAACTTCCAAGCTTGCACTATGTTCGAATGCAAATTTTGTCGCCGTTCGTTCCCCACACCCTTTGGGCACACACAACATCTCCACCAGAAATGCGCCCGTAACCGCACATACTGGCGTGAGCTTGCCAAATTAGTTCGCCAATCGAGGACCTGGTGACCAGACGACCCAGATGATATGCCAAGCGATATGGAGGGCGATGACTTTAACCCTGAGGACGAGGGTTTGCCAACAGAGGGGACTGAGGGGACTGAGGCTGGATTAGGTGGAGCCGAGGACAGCGGGCAGTCCAAATTTTACACCAGCTCCCTGTTCGAAGATTACCTAGCTGCAGTCGCGAACAAGACAACCCCCTCTGTCCAGTGAGTCGCATAGAGTTGGGGTTGTTCGCAACACTGATTGCTTGATGCAGTGAGCAAGCAGAAGTGAGTGGAGATCGTAACGACATACCTCATGCAGTGCCAGTGGTCATTGACCGTTATCCTAATGAGCATGCCGGCCAGCCCATCCGCATGTTGCATGAGGTAGACCCACAAGCATACATGACTGGGTGCCTAGCGGACGACGCCACCTTCGAACTGGCCGATTTTATTATTTCGACTGGTATGACTTCGAGTGAGAGGGACACCTTCTTCAAGCTTCAATCAGTAAGTAGATGACTTTTTACATGTTTTGTCAAGAAACTTACACAACACAGAATCAACACCTTCCCTGGAAAAACGATGCTCAATTCATGGAAGACATCAAGCGTCTGCCAAAAGGGCCAGAGATGCGCCTGTACACGGGCACGGTTGGCGAGGGGGATAACGCAGAGAAGGTTGAGATGTGGACGAAAGATATCCTTGAGGTTCTGGAACATCTTTTGGGTGACCCGCGGTTCGAGAACCACATCAATTACACACCTTGGAAGGGATACACCAATGAGGAGTGCAAGAACCGTGTGTTCAGCGAAACCTGCACCGGCAACTGGTGGTGGAGGATGCAGGTATAATTAATCTGTGGGCGCACTGTGGTTGCACATGTACTTATATTATCGTTAGTGCTTAATTGAAGACGAGTTTGGTACCGTCCTGCCTGTTATCCTCTCATCCGACAAAACTGGGTTAACTGTGTTAAGCGGCGGGAAGGAGGCCTGGCCAGTCTACATGACTATTGGCAACATCAGCAAGGATGTTCGTCGACAGCCGTCAAAGCGGGCCGTCGTTTTGCTTGGGTACTTACCAATACCAAGCACGTTATCGAGCGAGGCAGATGAAGGTTCCTGGGGGAAGGCCGCATGGGATCTATTCCACAAATGTATGTCAGTCATGGTCGAGCCACTTGTTAAGGCCACGCAGGACGGGGTGGAGATGAGGTGTTTGGACAGGGGGGTGAGGCGATGTTACCCGTTCCTGGCATCGTATGTCGTGGATCACCCGGAACAATGCTTGGTTGCTTGCACAGCTCGATGTCCCTCGTGTGAACAAACAACAGATGGCTGGGGCGAACTTGGGGAACCAGCGCCACTGCGAACAAAGGTGTCAACCCTACAAGCACTGGAGGAGGCAGAGGTGGGAGTTAAGGTGGGAGTCAACTCACTGGGGTTACGGGTGGTATGGCCATTCTGGGCGAATCTACTGTTCGTCAACCTTGCTACAGCAATGACACCTGATCTGCTTCACCAGCTGCATAAGGGGATGTTCCTCGACCATCTTGTCCCATGGTGCACGGAGCTGATGGGAGCAGAGGAAATGGATTGTCGATTTAAGGCTATGACATGGTATCACAACACACGGCACTTCGCCCATGGGATTTGGGGGGTATCTCAATGGACCGGGCGTGAGGCGAAGGAGATGGCGAGGGTGTTCCTGTCCATTATTGATGGGGCTGTTCCAACAAAAGCGGTTCACGCAGCCTGGGCACTCATCAACTTCATGTTTATGGCACACGCCCCAAGCCTGACGAGTCTGGAGCTGAAGAGGATGGACGAATTGTTAGCAACATTCCATGCGAACAAGGACATATTTCGCAAGCGAAAGAACGGGACGGTGCGTAACTTCGACTGAATCAGAAAGCTTCACATGTTGAGGCACCATATGTACTCAATCTGCGAGCTTGGCACCCCAGATGGCTATAATACCAAGACGACCAAGCGTCTGCATATTCCATTGTCGAAAGAGCCATATCGAGCGTCCAACAAAGTGGATCCTACACAGCAAATGGCCAAAACTGTCGAACTCAAGGATGCGGTTGCACGAAGGAGGTATTACTTACAGAAGAACAGCTGTATCCACCTGGTATTCCGGCGTTCTCGAGCTGGCGAGGGTGACGAGAATACCGAGGGGAGTAACAATGGCGATGAGGGCGACAGTCGAGGCGAGGATGTGAACCGGGAGATTCCAATCCCGAGGATCCAGGCCCGGCCTTTCGAACCATGTCCACAATTTGACTTGGCGAAGCGCAGCACGTGGCCGCTCAAGGCTGGTTCAACGATTATCAATGCGCACGAGGCATTAGACCTTGTCTCTGCCACCAATGAATTCCTCGATAAAATCCTCCCCCCTGGGCATGGTACTTTAATCTGCCCTCGTGTCCTCGAACACCATCTGTTCCCCTGCTGTTCCCAATTTACTCTGCAGTACGCTCACCTCCCGTTCAAGCCCTCTGAGCCTGCCAAATCCACCGTCATGCGAGCTGCACCAAGTTCATTCAAGGATGGGAAGCAAACACGGCCTGCATCATTCGACACTGTCTTAGTGCCATTTCAACCCAATAACGTTGGTCTGGCTCGTGAGTCCCACTCATCTCTCCCCTTCACTTTTTTCTCACCCTGCTCACGTTCTAGGCTATCATCCAGCCCATGTACGCACCATTTTCCAACTCCCGCTTCACATCTGACATCTCTACCCTCACACACTCGTTTACCTTGAAATGTTCACTCACTTCGCTCGGACCACCAACTCCCCAACAGGCTTCTACCGAACCTCCCCCATGTTCCAGCATGGCAGGCAGCAAGTGGTAGTCCTGCCCTTGAGCACTGTCCAGATGCCATGTCAACTCGTCCCAAACTTCCAAACCCTTCGCCCTGGCCTGTCTCTTAGCAACTCGATCAACATCCTTGACTCTTGCCAAGAGTTTGGGCTTAACCCCTATGCAGACTACTTCCAGTTTGCGGTGACACAACATTGGGAGTTATGTGCTGCCTCCAGATCCATCTCATAGGTCGTTGACACTCGCTCATTCTCTGCTTCTGCGCTACCCTATTCTTTGTCATATCCTCAACTGGCCTCTGTGTCGCTTGTTAAACGTGTTCTCATTGACGGCTTGGATGTATCTACAATCGCGTTTTCTATTTCATTCCTTAAAATGATCACCCACACCATCCCTGATGGCTATAAGTTGTTGCCTGAGCCCCGCTGTGTGAGATTTGAGGAGTGGGCAAGTAGCTGGTTATAGTAAAGGAGTATGTACATAGCAATTAAGTACTGTGTAGCACAAGATAGGACCCGGAGGCTATATAGTAATACATAGACTCCCAAATCTAAATAGCACTACATAGATTCAGAATACCAAATAGCCCTACATAAATTGGGCATGTCTGCTTTGGCATCCACATTTTCGGACATCTATATAGCATTGTCGGTTTTGCTGATGTTTACTACATGCTAAGAGAGATAACTTGCCCTTCCAGGAACGTGGGGTGTTAGCAGACGTTCAAGGTGGATGAGGCTCGGTGGGCCCAGTCCACAGCATGCTAGGGGGCCGAGGGAGGGGTACCAGGCAATTGGAGAGCAGCCAGGGCTTTGAACCAGGGGCAGGAATGCATGAGGGTGTCGGCAAGAAGAACTCTACAGATGGGTTCCCTGCACTCATATGGGACTCTGGCTGTGGCTACTCAGGAAAAAAAGTGGGGGATAATAACATGAAATTACATGTTATAAAGCCATTACTCTTTTACCCTTTCCCCCCTGTTATAATGCCCATAATTTATCCCTCATTACTCATAATTTACTCCATTACACAAAATTTCACTGAGTAATTGCAGGTAATTGGTGTAATTACACCATTACCCAACCCCCTGTTATATTGCACCCTGGGTTTTTGCAGAGTACATGTCAGGGGAACAAGTCTCTCCATTACTGAGGTACAGCCAAGATGTAAGTCTCGCGACTGCGAGGCTACTAAAGATGTAGTATCACTCTCGCTGACGTAGTCGGCGTAATAGAACAATCCTTAGTAGTTATATTCGCAGCAAGAACGAGAGAGATCGAGTACATGAGTTAGCATCCGGGCCTTATATAGGCGAACTGGGTAAGTCTACACGTTCCGTCTAATCCACGCACAGGTTATGTGCAGTACCGTGTATGCAGCCGTTACACACGCCCTCCAGGTGGACTCCGTGCCACCTCAACCCTGTCCCTCATCCATCAGTCGGTTCCTTTTTGT
>WSLN01000915.1:0-10034 GCA_019677355.1 Ceratobasidium sp. 370
AGGCGAGGCGGGCTAGACATGAACAGCCTCCGACGAGCTCCAGCCGATGGAGTCGCGCTCGCAGTTGCCTTGGTCAAAGTCGAAGCAACGGTACTTTTGGCGGTTCCAGTTGCAGCAGAGGATTTTATAGTAGCAGTCTAACTCGAGTCGTTAGGCCAAAATGAAAGGACTCATCGAGTGAATTGGCCCACCGCTGTTGCCGATCCACTCTTTCCTCCCTGATTCCCCTTGTGATTCCCCATCCCGTTCTGGCCGTTCTGGCCGTTCTTGTTATTTCCATTGTGATTGCCTTGGCCGTTCTCGCCGTTCTCGCCGTTCTGACCATTCTTGTTCTGGCCATTGCCATTCCCCTTGCCGTTACAGTTTCCAGCCTTGTGAGTTGCCTTGGCAGTCTACAGCACCGACTTCAGCCGAGACCGAGACAAAATTCAGAGGACGAGGCAAGACGTACGACAGTGACAGTGACGGTTACAGTCGTCGCCTTTCCATTTCCAGCAGCGGCGGTCTTGGTCACGAGAGCCGAGGTAGTGGTACCAGGTACCGTCGCGTTTCTCGAGTTGCCGGGGGGAGACTTGGTCGCGGTAGCCGCGGCCGTGTTGGTAGTGGTAGTTGCTTTTGCCACCCCGGTGCTAGTCGTGCTGGCGGTCGAGTTGTTGGCGGCTAATAGGAGGGGTTTTAATAAACGTTTGGTCTCTGATTGGTGGGGACGTACATCCTGCCTTCAAGTTGTGACGAACAGCAAGGCCGGGCTACATAATAGTGGACATTAGACATAGGATATCTCAAGTCGGTCAATGGATGTACCATCGCATAGCCGGGGTACGGCATAGCCAAAGCCGAGATGGCTCCGAGAACAAGGAGAGAAAATACAGAGAGCTTCATGATGAATAAAACGTCAAAGAAAAAGTCGGACTAATTTGGTAAATGAAGGCTGCAAAATGATGAGTACCACACCCGACACACTCGAACAGACACTTACTGCCGGCACCAAAGAATGTCGAGACGAATGACCGAAGAAAGAGGAACGAAAACAACGAATGAACCACTCGATCGCAGACCAAGCTGAGGGATGACCTGGGCCGCCGATATCCCCCCGTTAGACCTTTTTAAACCCCTCGACTGACTGATGCAAGGATATTTTCTTCGCATGTTGATAAGCAATCATCCAGTCTGTTGCTTTCAGCTTGAATTCATGTCGGGGTGGTTGTCTTGAAATGGTATAAGACGAGGCTGCCACGCAGTCGGAGTATCATTTTGGTGGCAACGGGGGGTGGCTTGGTCCGGCTGAAAAGGAGCACCTAGAGAAAAACGAGGATGGAACCATATGGCGATTTCAACCGAGCTCTTAGATTAGCGTGTCTGTCACGTGTTTTTATTCATCGCTTGATCGGATGAATGTGATTAATTACTCGGCTATGATTCTTTGCCGTGGAGTTCATGCACTAGCCCTGCAGTGTCTGCGGTCGCGAGGTCTAATATCGACTCTGTCAAGATAAACGCATGTCCTGATAAACATCTACCGCATAATTCTATAACCCATTCTAGGGCCTCCGCGTAAAGAGCCTCAGTCTGGGGCAAAAGTGTTGTCTGGTTTGGCGACGGTAGTCAATCCACCCAACACTCAAAGCATGACTGGCTGTCCCCACATCAACCATCAGGAATTCAAGGTAGGTTACTTGTGTTCATCTCCTGAAGAACCGTTATCACGCGGGGCGATAAGCGAGGTTATCGCAGTCGTTCGAGTGAGCCGCAGTCGACCAACTTTCACGACTCTGATTCACGTCGTCAGGCGTTGGGGCTCAGCACCCCGTTTGAATTCGTCGATATGCTCGTGAAACGAGCCAAAGGCAACCCGCTGATTAACCGATGCAAGTCGACGCGACCAATCAAAGTCCGATGGAAACAGAGGTCCTTGTCCCATTTCAAATCTCATCTCTGAACGATAAAAAGGTGATTGCGGGAACTCCACTTCGCAAAGCACAAGAACTAGGCATCTCGCCGTCGATCCTGCGCACGCTGTACTCGCTTTCGGTTGAAAAAGAGACAAGGTATTCAATGCCGAGACGATGGTTGCTGAATGTATTGGAATTAGCTGAATAAACCTGATCGCGTGGATGGTTCCCAAGCAGATAGCCCGCATATATGCGAATTATTTTGGTTGTATGGCAAGCTGGCGCCCCCGTGCTCCCAAATTAATCTCCTTTGAACTTCCAGGTTACCAATATCCGGACCAACCTCCTCGACCGACCCCAACCCACCCAAACCGTGTCCCACCATCAGCAGCCCACTCGGCCCCGACGTCCAACCACACCTCGACGCCGGGTACGTCGCATTCTACGAGAACCATATCGTTCTGTACCACGTACCGTGCGTGGGCTTGAAGTGCGCACCCATAACTGCGTTCTGCTTGGGTAAGTTCAACCCGGCACGACAAAACTGCTTGGTGGTGGGCAGCCAGGTGGTAGCCACCATAGGGTCGCCAACCAAGTTCCAGGCACTAGGTTCGAAATACTCACCAATCATCATGCATGATGAGCATTTAGTGATAACAGTCGACTCTATGCGTTGGTTTCTTATCAAGCTGAGTGCTTATATATAAACCGCAACATCTATTACCAGGTACTACGACGATAAACGCACAGCGCTTAACAAACAAGCTACTCAAACTACACATCTGAATCAAGCATCACGAGCCAGACGACGCCTACATCAAAACCGCAATCATCAGTCCCCGTTGTTCCAGACATATAAGCATGATAGACTCACATGCGCGGCGGGCTAGACCTGAACAGCCTCCGATAAGCCTTTGCCGTGGCAGCTGCCTCGGTCGTGGTCGAAGCAGAGGCAGTATCGGTGGACTGTGCAGACGCAGTTTCAGTTGCAGTGGCGGCGGCGGTAGTTGTAGCAGCAGCGGTGCCTGTGGCGGTTTCAGTCGCAGCAGAAGATGTTGCAGTAGCAGTCTAGGTCGAATCGTTAGGTCAAAATGAAAGAACTAATCAAGAGGAGCAGGGGCCTACCGCTGTTTTCGATCCGCTCTTTCCTCCCTGATTCCCCTTGTGATTCCCCATCCCGTTCCCGTTCTGGCCATCCTTGTTCTTGCCATTGTTATTACCCTGGCCGTTCCCACCGTTCTGACCATTCTTGTTCTCGCCCTTGCCGTTTTCATTGCCTTTGCCGTTACCGTTACCAGCCTTGTTAGTTGCCTTGGCAGTCTACGCGCACACTAACTTTAGTCCCCAGACAAAGTTCAGAAGACAAGGCAAGACGTACGACAGTGACGGTGACGGTTACCGTCGTCGCATTTCCAGCGGCGGCACTCTCGGTCACGAGAGCCGAAGTAGTAGTGGCGGTTTCGGTCGCGGTGGCTGTAGCTTCGGCCGTGTTGGTGTTGGTGTTGGTGGCAGTTTCGGTATTGGTGTTGGTGGCAGTTTCGGTATTGGTATTGGTAGCAGTGGCAGTCTCGGTGTTGGTGGCCGTGGCAGTCTCGGTGTTGGTGGCCTTGGCTGTTTCGGTGTTGGTGGCCGTCTCGGTGTTGTTGGCTGTGGCCGTTTCGGTGTTGGTAACAGCTTCAGCCGTGTTGGTCGCCGAGGCGGTCTCGGTGGCGGTCTCGGTGGCGGTCTCGGTGGCATTTGCATGTCCACCCTTGACGCCTTCGGTATCCGTGGCAGCCTCGGTGGTGGTCACCTACAGAGAGTGTCAACAAGGTGGATGCTTGTCACGGGTGACATTGCTCACGGAAGCGGTCTTGTGGTGGGCCATTGCGGTGCTGGTCGTACTGGTGGTCGTGTTGTTGGCGGCTATAAGCAAGAGTTTAACGAAAGCGTAGGTCTATGAAAGTGGTGACTTACATCCTGCCTTGTTACGAATGGCAAGGCCGCGCTATACAAACAGTAGACATTAGACGCAGGATGTCTCAAGTTGGTCAATGGGCGTACCACCGCGTATCCAGGGTATGGCATAGCCAAAGCCGAGGTGGCGCCGAGAGCAAGGAGAGAGAATACAGAGACCTTCATGATGAATAAAACGAAGGGAAAGTCGGACTAATTTGGTAAATGAAGGCTACAAAACAATGAGTACCATAGACGATACACTCAAACAGACACTTACTGCCGGCACCAAAGAATGTCGAGACGAATGACGGAAGGAAGAGGAACGAAAACAACGAATGAACCACTCGATCGCAGACCAAGCTGGGGGATGACCTGAATCACCGGTGTCCCCCCGCCGGCTCTCTTTATACCCTCGGCTGGCTGATGCTCCACCGTCACTAGGGACTTTTTTTTTTCCGCGTCGTGACGGGCGATCATCCAGAAGACGTTGGTTGCTTTCGATTTGAATTCGTTTGTCCGAGGTGATGGTATACAGCGTCTAGAAGCGGGATAAGCCTAGGTCGCCGCGCGGTCGGGGTGTCATGTTGGTGGCAACGGGGTGGCTTGGTCCGACTGAAAAGGAGCGCCAAGAAAAAAACGAGGCAGAACACAATAAGTGATTTCAACAGGGGCGCTCGGATCAAGGAACAAGCCCGTCAAATTAGCCTGCCCGTCACGTGTTTTATCGGCGACGATCATGAGCAGCTATCTTGTCTTTGGGCTAGGCGGGTGAGTGTCGTCTATTGCGAAATGGTTTGGCGCTGATTCTTTGCCAGCATTGGAGCGGTTCATGCGCTGGCCCTGCATCGTGCGGGTTGTGCGGTCTCTGCCGTTGCGAGGTCTAATATCGAATTTGTCAAGAAGAACGCAAGTCCTACAAGTATCTACTCAGTACTTCTAGCTATAAACTATTTTAGGGCGTCCGCGTAAAGAGCTCAGTCTGGGGCGAAAACGTTGTCCCTTTCGGCGACGGTAATTGATCCACTGAACGTTCGAAGCCCGGCTGACTGTCCCTATATCAACCGTCAGTCTACTCAAGCGCCCAACCTCCTGGCAACGCTCGTCCTACATGGGACTATGTCATCGTGACAACCAAAGCCCTTTTGAATTCGTCGCCGTCTTTGCCCCAGCTTCTCGAGCCGTTTATAACTGATCAGACGACGACGATTGTGTTGATTCAAAACGGCGTGGGCATTGAAGTAGGTTGCTCCTGCCAGACAGGAGGCACCAGCCACTCAGTTCACGTTTAGGATGGCGTTCGCGCACGGTGGCCGAAAAACTCCATCTTGAGTTGTGTTGTGAGTCCTCCAGGCCGAATTTCGAATACTCGTCCAATTAATCGCTTTCAAGACGTGGGTTGGAGCGACCCAAGTCAGCCCAGGAGTTGTCGAGCACCCACGAGGCGTCAAGGATGAGATCGGCCTCTTCACGTCGGATTTGGATCCTGTGGTGGAAAAGAATCGACTCGAGTCCCTGAGCTCGGTTTTCACGTCGGGTGGATTGGAGGTCGAGGTGGTCGATAATATCCAAGTAAGGAGATGGGAAAAGGTTATCTGGTGCGATACACATTATAGCTTCGTGGTCTCCTACTGATGACCATACGCTGGATCAGGAACTGCGCCTGGAATAGTCTAACGGCGCTCACAAACACCAATGTTCTCGAATGGTTGACTTCATCTCCCGAGGCTGAGCCGTTGTCACGCGAGGTGATGAGAGAGGTTATCACAGTCGCTCAAGTGAGTCACAGCCAAACCCGCCTTGATTCTAGATTCACGTCGTTAGGCGTTGGGCCTGGACATCCCATTTGAATTCATTGACACGCTCATGGAACGAGCCAACGGCAAACCACTGGTTAGCTCGATGCAAGTCGACGCGGCCAACCAGCGTCCGATGGAAACAGAGGTTCGTCTCTTGAACCCTTGTGCCATTTCAAATCTCATTTCTGTACGATAAAAAGGTGATTGTGGGAATTCCACTCCGCAAAGCACAAGAACTGGGCATCTCGACGCCGGTCCTGCGTACGCTGTATTCGCTTTTGGTCGCAAAAGAGAAAAAGTATTCAGCGTCGGGATGATAATAGCCGAGTGTATTAGAATTAGCCGAATAAACTTGATCGCGTGGATGGTTCCCGAGCGGATAACTCGCATATAAGCGACTTGGGTCATGTGCTGAGCACCTTTTACCTTGCCGAAGCGATTTTTTGACTTCATGGCTAGATGCGCCGGGCCGGTGTCCCCGTGTTTCTAAATTAGTCACCTGCGACCTTCCAGATTGCCGATTCCCGGCATCCAATCAACACCCAACCCACCGCCAACGACCTCGACCGATTCCAACCCACCTAAAACCATGTCCACCACCAACGGCCCACTCCACCCGGACGTCCGACCACACCTCGACGCCGAATACGTCGCATTCTACGAAAAACACATTGCGGACCGGACCGCTCTGCACCGTGTACCGTGGGATCCCGCGTGTCGCGAGGGACCCATCAACCTCGGTGGTCTCGAGCCATGTAAAGTCGGTTCGGTGCGGGACGTGATAGTTCCGGGTACCGTACCCGTTCGCGTGCGGGTGTTTACGCCCGAGGGGGACAAGCCTGCTGGTGGGTGGCCCGTGTTGGTGTATTATCATGGTGGGGGGTGGGTGTTGGGGAATATCGAGACGGAGAATTCGTTTAGTGCCAGGACATGCAAGGGTGAGTTTCGAGGTGGTCGGTTGGGTGGTTTGGGTGGTATTAATTTGGGGTTGGGGTAGGGGCCGAGTGTGTGGTTGTTTCGGTCGATTATAGGCTTGCGCCTGAACATCCTTTTCCGGCTGCAGTCGACGACTCGTGGACTGCGCTCGAGTGGGTTTATGAGCACGGTGCGGAAGAGTTGGGGATTAATCCGCTGAAGATTGCGGTTGGCGGATCATCTGCGTGCGTGTTTCTTAGTCTGTTCCGTGTGAGCTATCTAGTAACTTGCTAGTTATCAGTGGCGGCAATCTTAGCGCAGTCCTCACCCAACGCGCCGCCCAACGCTCTCCGCCTCTTCCAATCGTCTACCAAGTCCTCATCGTCCCGGTTATAGACAACACGATCGAAGAAGACGGATCGTCTCCTCTTCCAGCGTTTTACGAGTCCTGGGTCAAGTGGAAAAACACGGCAGGACTCTCGCCCGAAAAGATGCTCTGGTTCCGAAACTACTATCTGCCCAACGAGGCGGACAAATCTCACCCTGACGCGTCTCCGATTTATCAAAAAGACTCCAAGGTCTGGTCAGCGCTTCCGGATGCATGGGTTGGAGTCGCAGAGTTGGATATTTTGAGGGACGAGGGTGAGCTGTATGCGCGCAAGTTGAGACAGGCCGGCAAGACGGTCGAGTTGGTTGTTTATCCTGGTGAGTTTGAATGTGTTGGTTTGATCGAGATGAGATGAATTGGTTTGATTAGCGTCGCCGCATCCGATTATGGCGATGGACGAGGCGCTCAAGATTGGATATCAGCTTGGAGAGGATGCTGCAAGGGCTTTGCACAGGGTGTTCTACGGCAAACCTGTTTGATTGGTCCAAAGTAGGGCGGGTAGCTTTCGTGCAAAGCCGTGAACTGTCTCGGTATATGCGTTGAAATGAAGGCTTCAACAAAATGAAAATCCTATACTAGTAGTTGCATTCGCTGGTGAATCTTGCGCAAGGATGATTAACTATAATGTGCCCAAAAGGGACCCCAACTTCTGTGTGAATCTTCCGACGCACTGAGTTTGATCGCCCACTGGCACGTCATTGATGAAATCATGGTAACTTTTCACTTGTTTCATAATAGATTTGGATACACCACCACATCAACTAGTACGTCGCGATAGCCTCGATCTCTATATCAACGTCTAAGGGCAGCTTGGCTGCCTGAATGCAAGTCCGGGCTGGCTTGGGGTTCGGGAGGAGCTGATCCCGACATAGTCACGAGTAAATCGTCCATCTGTCTCACATCGAGGAATGGACTTGCCTTGCTATAGACTTGGTTCATCGCAGAGAAATCACCCATGTCTTTGAGGTAAATGTTGACCTTTACGACTTTTTCCCAGCTAGAGCCGGCTTCTTCGAGGACGTTGCCCAGGTTTTTGATGCATTGCGCCTGGATATCGAGATCTTATATGATCTGTTTGTAAAGATCATGATATCTGGGACCCACTGTATGTTCTTGAATGCCGCCCTCGACAACTTTTCCGGTCTGATCGATGGGGGTTTGTCCCGACAAAAAGATCAAGCCAGGGATTTTGACCGCATGAGCTGGGATTCAGAGCATCAGGCAGTCGTGTCCATGAGCATATCAAGGGGGACTTACACAGTATATTCGTGTACTGTCTGTTTTGCGACGTGTTGAGGGCTTGGATAGACGTCATCGCGTTGGTTATCGGCGTCAGGGCGGGGTTGAGGTGGAAGCTTGGTTCCTTGTTATCGGTCGCCCGGACCGGATGGCCGCAAAGTGGCTCGGATTTGGATTGGGTTAATCCCGTGCCACACCTCCGCTTTGCTCCGCTCTGTCATCACGACATCCACGACACTCGCACAGCCACCGCCACTTATGTCCAGAGCTAACTTATTTCAATTTCTTCCCCCGCCCAGCACCATAATGGCGACGTTCCTGACGTGATATCCGCGGGGCTGCATTTCCCCCGGGATTGAGCCTAGATTAGCTAGGTTTGCGCGATTCACACGAGCCCAAAAAGCCTTATCGCCAGGAATTCTCAGCCCGTATCTCCCCCGCCCCCGCAAAGAAGCTGGAGCCTCGCCTGAACGTGGCAGCCGTTTTATCGTCTAGGGTGTGACTCGTTCTGCTCGCCCCCCCCTCTCGCCTGCTAGTTCGTCTGTGTCGTGCTCGGTTTTTCTTCTTGCTTTGCTTTTTCTGACTGGGTCTGTTTATCGCGAACATGTCTCTGTTGACGACACTCCGATTTTCCGAGTTTGCTGCGCTTCCATATTATGTCCAAGAGCACATCATAGATCTAATTGACCACTATGAGACCTATCTGGCTTTAGTTGTTACTTGTAAATATCTTTCAGAGCTGTGCGTTCGAAGTCTGTATCAAACGTACGTCAGGAGCGGACCTTGTTTGCCATCACCCTGACGAGTCATCTAGACTAGAGTTTTCTACTTTCGATATCAGGAAAAAACGATAGCCCAAACTTCAACCTAGCGCTCAGTTTAATCATGTTCGTTTATTGCAATATGTTTATACCCAAACTTTGGAGGCAAAGCCGGAGTTGGCGGGTGAGCCTAGCTCCTCGTCCGTACGGGTGATAGAGATTTTTAACATTTATGGTTTAGCGTTCACTCAACACCTAACTTGGGACGTAAGCGACGAGCGACATTTGAACTCTGCCGCGGGCCTGTCCGTCGACCAAGTCTGGTCCACGTTCGAACAACTCACAGCCGTTCGTTCGCTCGACCTTCGAGTCCACGTCGCATCCTATACTTCCCCACCTCCTATCCCTCTGTTCCCCAATCTAATGCAGGTCAGGGTCGAGGTAAGCTTCCCCGAGTCTGCATCATTTTTGCGTGCACTAAAGTAGGATTCGCTCAGGGGGTATTTCCCCAGAACGCCCTCGAACAAATCTTACTCACTTCCCCATATATCCGACACCTCGCCATCGCACCCGACACCAGAGAATACCTCCACCTTCCGGGCGAACCGCACGCATACGGTACCAGCATTGAACACTTTCTTCGCGCTTGTATCTCCGAACAGGCATTCCGCACGCTCCGGACGCTTGATATCGGTCTAGAGAGTGGGGTCAACCCCGAGCTCGCGTCGCAGTTTATCGAGATGTCGGCTGAATGGATCGAGGAGCTCAGGATCGAGTACAACTTTGGAGAGCCGTTGACAGCGTATGAGAATTGGGTGGTACCAATGTTGAAGAGTGGGCGGTGGAAGCGGTTGAGAAAGTTGCAGCTGCCTGAACTTGTCGTCTCACAGGTGAGTACATCTCCTTGAGGATGGGGGCTTGTAACCGAAAGATTGTATAGGACCCAGAGGACCATATCAGGGCGTATTGTCCAGCGCTGGTTTGCGTGACACATGAGTCGTAGGCAGGTCAACTTGTGTGCCTAGGGTTCGTTTGTCTGGATTTTTATTTGACCTCATGGTTGAGGCATCCTTAGCTGTGTTCTTCCTTGTCTTTTTTAGATTAA
>WSLN01000918.1:0-10027 GCA_019677355.1 Ceratobasidium sp. 370
AAATACATACCTGTGGAAGGATAAGTTTTGGCAAGCTCAGCTTCCTTAACCTCCGCCACCGCCCGCTCCGCAACATCGGCACCATCCAGTTCTCGTAGGCCGTCAACGGGTCCCCAAAGCTGTATTCGATCCTCAGCTCCTCGATCCCCTCGGTCAACATCTCTATAAACTGCGTCGCCAGCTCAGGATCGACATCATCTTCCAGGCCAATGTCGAGCGTTCGGAGCGCGCAGAACGCCTGTGTAGAGACACTAGCGCGGAGGAAAGGCTCAATGCTTGTGCCATAGGCGTACGGCTCGCCAGGGTGGTGGAGGTACTCTCGTGTGCTGGGGACGATCGTGAGATGTTGCATGCGTGGGGAAGCGAGCAGTATTTGTTCAAGTGCGTCCTGGGGGAACGTTCCCTAAACTCTAACCTCAGTTGCAGAGCTATTCGAGTTTGCGTCGCTAACTTACCTGCACTCGAGCTCGAATAAGGCGAGGAAACAAAGGAGTAGGTGGTCGGAGTGTACAGGAACTGACGTTTACCCGGAGGTCGAGTGTCCTCACAGCGGTGAGTTGCTCGAACATGGACCAGACTTGGCAGATAGAGAGCCCCGTGGCTAGGTGCCATGACCAGTCGTCGCTTATGTCCCATGTGAGGTGTTGTGTGAATACTGGAGCCGTTGAAAGCAAGGACATTCAGATATGCAGGCTACACGCAAGTGATGGTACTTACCCGCCAGTTCTGGCTTCGCCATCAAAGTATGTGCGTATACATTCTGTGGAAATCGGATACGGCTGGACCGAGAAATAACTCGGGGATCGGACCCCTGTTTCTTCCCGCCATCACAGGGGGGAAACGCTAATCTAGGCGACTCGTCCAACTAAGTTTCTCACATACAGGCAACAGGGAGCCAACGTACGATTGATATATGCTCCTCAAGCATAGTTCTGAGAGATACTTGCAAGTCACAGCTAGGGCTAGATAGGTGTCATAATGGTTGATCATGTCAATGATGTGCTCCTGTACGTGATAGGGAAGAGAAGCAAAGTCAGAAAATTGAAGTGTCGATGGCGAATCCATGTTCCCAGAATCAGATCTCGTAAATAAGGCTAGTGAGAAATAGACCAGCCAGCTAGCAGGTGATCAGCAGTGGAGGGAAGGGAGAGTTGCGCCTAGTAGGTTAGACGGCTTGCCACGTCTATGAGCCCTGCTCGCTCGATAGGTCGAGAGAACTTGGGGCCGAGGATCCCCCATAGTCGTGATATCTGCGCCGATCCGTGAGAAAAGTGTCGGGTTTGTCTCAGTTCCACAGAAAACCATGGTCGTTGTTTTATTCTGGCGAGGATGCGATGAGGTCAGCAAAGGTGCGAAAAGCCGGGCGCTTAGCCCAAACAAAGAAGTAAATTCGCATGCTGGAACTCCGTTATACTGTACATCATTATCATAATACTTAGATCAAGGGGAGCAGAGCCCCTACACGAAGCCTAAAACTGATCGACTAGACCACTGTAGGCATATGAGTTCAACGCCATTGATGCAGGCCCCACGATCCGGATAGACATTAAGTTCATACGCTTATAGCACGCTGACTAACGCCGGACAGGAAGAACGAATACAACTTATCGGGCCCTATACCCGGCAGCCGTCAGTCGTTGCAGTCACAATTACTCGACAAAACACTCACCCCTGGAACGGTGATGTTTGGCAAACTCAGTTTTTTCAGCCGCTGCCACCTTCCGCTCTGTAACATCGGAACAACCCAGCTTTCATACGCCGTCGCCGGCTCCCCAAAGGTATACTCGATCCGTAGTTCCTCGATCCTCTCAGCTGACATCTCTATGAACTGCGACGCAAGCTCAGGATCTACACACTCATCCAGTCCCAGGTCGAGTGTTCGGAGACCACAAAAAGCCTGCCGGGAGATGCTGGCGCGGAGGAAAGGCTCGATGCTCGTGCCATAGGCATGTAATTCCCCAGGATGGCTGAGGTACTCCCGGGCACTGGGAGTAATGGTGAGGTGTTTGATGTTGGGGGAGGCGAACAGGATTTGCTCGAGCGCATGCTCAGGGAATGTGCCCTAACGCATCATCTCAATCAACCAACGCATCGAGCTCGGAAGATCGCTTACCTGGACTCGAGCTCGAACAAGGTGAGGGAAAAGGCAAGTAGGAGGGCGGGGCGCATAAAAGCTGACGTTTACTCGGAGGTTGAGCGTCCTAACGGCTGTGAGTTGCTCAAGTATGGCCCAAACCTCGCAGATCGGTAAGGTTTGGAGATTATAGGACCAGCTGTCGCTCAGATCCCATGTAAGATGTCGCGTAAGGGCTGGTGTAAAAAAGCATGACAGAGATGAGGCAGTACCACACCTGGATCCTAAAATGATTATCACACTTACCAGCTAGTTCCGGCTTTGTCTTCAACGTTTTTGTGTATATATACGGTGGGGAACGAAGCTTATTGAAATGAGGGATGTCCAAAAAGTGTGGCCAGCATTTTCTGCCTACATCCGAAGCCGGAAACTCTAGTCTACATGACTCGCGTAGTCAGGCCACTTGAACATAGTCAGTATCTCACCAACATACGCTTCGTATATCTTCCTAACACACAGCTCAGAGAGATATTTGCAAGTCGCAGCCATGGCGAGAAATGTAGCTTTGTGATCAATGAGGGCTAATATATGTTCTTGAACGTCGTAAGGCAACGAGACAAAGCCAGAAAATTGGAGCGTTGGTAACAGGCCCATGTCGTCGAAACAGGAGGATCCAGGGAGTCCGGAAGGAGGAGCGCAGGCGAGCCAGGCGGTAATATGGGCGAGGACAAGACAGTTGCCACGTCGAGTGAAGCTGCGGCTTTTCAGTTGAACCGGGGGACAAAATAGGGCTAGATCGATCCCATATTGATAAGGTCTCCCCAGGCTCAAGAAATGCTGCTAAATCCGGCGCGACCCCGGGTGTTGGTTCATGCTAGGTCAAAACAAAGGCATGAGGCAGATGTTCAACGTTTGTTCTGGTGAGCCTGCGGGTCGGAATATGATCCAGTTGCCGGGAAGAGACGTTGAAGATACTGGGGACGATCAAAAGGTACACTGCCGGCAATTTTAGGCCATATTCCACAGTGGGGCAGGGGGAAGATGAGGCGTAGATAGTCTCGGTCTCGGGGTAACGCCGAGATTCTGGCTGTGGTTGAGCTCGGCAACTGGCGGAAGCGCTGGAGCTCCTGAGCGGGAAGCCATTGCCGGTCGCCGGCTATTCGGATGTAATTTTACACTCTCGACAAATTCTCCGGAGATGGGCTGCGCCCGGTCGAGGAATGTCCATTACTGGTGCAAGCTCAAGCGCTCAACTCTAAAAACCATTAGCGAACATCGGTTATTCACCTCGGTACGTACCAGAAGAAAATACGTTGAACCCCAGGCACTGGCCCCATATCACACGAGGCAACAGCTCTCAAGCACGTGTCGCACTTTGCCACAGAGTACATCGCGGAGCTAATCTCGGGCGCTCCGGGGCACTACTATCAGATGTCGACTACCTTCGCGCACGAATGGGGCTAGGAAAAAAGGAGAGTACGCCGTCAACCCAACTCAAACACAATAACACTCGTGCTCCATTCTGACGAGTGCTGTGCATATCTTCGGATGCACGAGAAATCCCGCCTACTCACCAGTTCATACCGAGTTGCCGCTTCTTTCCATTCTAGTGTGCTTCGAATCCAAAATCTCCAGGACCGCCTTAAGCATGTGCGCAGCGATCGCGTATATCGCTTAGTATAAAGCCGATGAGTCTCTCACGTTCGCGTTCGAAAACATTCAAGCCGCTGGCCCGTAAAACGCCTTGTGAATGTGCTCGAGCCGCACCCTCTCCAACCTGAAAGCCAGATCTTGAACGGCCCGCCCAGAGCCAAGACCGTGTGAGGTGATGCTAAACGGATAACCTTGATAGTCGTTCTAAATTGGAATCCGAAGCGCCAAGGCTTATCAAGATTAACTACCTGCTTGACAGTCTCGGGTCCGCCCCAACTTACGCGCATACAACTCGAAGCGTTCAGCTCTGAACAACAACTCGTATATCTGGGAGTGCTGCCAGACATTTGGGCCCTTCTAGTAGGTTGGGGAACGAGTTCCTAGTCTCAATATTCCTCGACACCCGTCCCCCGCGATCATGATATGCCAACACTGACTACCCATCCACAGGCTTTTCTTCAGGTGCGAATACCCGGACGCGGATAGGTGATCCGCCCTGAATCGTGATATATCGCGCTGATCCAACTTTGCATGGCTTCAACCATCTCCGCCAATCGCCCGGGACTCGGGAATGCTCACGAGCGCATTGGCGCTTGTGAGTCCACCCTATCATATATCTAAGCGCTTACGAGCGAACGAGCGCCATGGGTCACGAGTGCTCGCGAGTGCTCAGACATGATAGAGTGCACTTGTGAGCATATCGGCGCTCACGAGCATTCTTCACTCCCAGGCGATATGGCGGAGATCGAGGTTGCGGGGCCCCTCGCGGCAAGCTGAGTCCTAGAGAACTCTGTGCACGGCTGACTGGTCAACGGAATATTTTTCGTAGAACGTGGCGGATTCGACGTCAGGGTAAAGGTGGGTCTCGTGGTATGGGGGCCGTCGGTGTTGGCGTGGCTATAAGCTATTGAAATCGTTCGGTTTTAAAGTCAACAAAAGGACAAGGTCGGTAACCCCGAAGCTCGTAAAACCCGATATAGAGCCAAGGTCAAAGCCTGCCACCACTTGCCACTGCAAAAGTGGAAGGTACATCAACTAACCCCCGTATCAGAATCAGGAGGAGTGGAAATGGGTGGTGGTGCTCTAAGACTGAGCCACACAATGACGTCACTTCAGAGACTTCAAGCCAGCCTACCACGCGTGTCAAGATCCAGTTTAGAGTTTGTCGGGCGATCAACTGGGAGGCGCAATAGGAGACATGTCATTCATTCGGGAAATGTGCGCTCCCTCAGTTCACTAGTTTCCGACCCATCCTACAGTACACCCGCGAAGGTATTTTCAGGTCGAACTTCGGGATTATTGTCGGTTGATTACACGACAGTATGAATGTACAATACGCGAAACACAAATCGTTATGAAAAAACTTCGAGAGCAGATATGTGGTTTACTCTCATTTTTTCTTGGATTTCTTGCCTTGCCCCGAACCCACATCCGCGTCTTGCCGCGCCAATAGCAAAATCCGCTGAGGGACACAAACCTCATATTCGTCCTCACCCTCACCCGCCTCCTTCTCTAGCTTGACCAAATTCGCGAGTTCCTGCTTCAATACGCCCCTCCCATCGCTCTCGCCTTGGAAAAACTGAAATTTAGCTAGCGTTGACTTTGGTGTCGCTTCGTCGTCTTCCAGAAAATACAAAACAGCTGCTGCGGCGAATAGGATGTTGGTGAGTTTGAGCGGAGACCTGGCCGAAAGGTCTGGTAAGTACAAGGCCTCTAGATAATATATCCGGCGAAACTTACAGCCATCCTTCGCATCCGAATAGCGGCTCTTCAAGCTTCTTGATGTTGGCTGCGGTCGTACTTGTCGACCTGCCACCATTCTTCGTCCAAGGTTAGTATGGCGGTCGATCTGGAAACTTTTAGAGAACACACCCGTTCAAACACAGTGATGGCATCTCGCACTACCTTTTCCTCCCATCCTGCTGTTGTTTCAACTACCCTGCACTTTCTGGGGTTTTTAGCATCGCAGCCAGCGATAGTATTGGCTTTTACGCCTGTCACATGGCAGTCTAAGCGGGCTGCAATACGTCAAGCAGGGTGACTTACAAAGCGACGCAAACCGGTCGCCACGTCCCCCCCGTAAGTAATAGGAATAGAACAGGTCGATCGAGGTCCCGAGTCCGAACGGAGAGTATAGACGTGACGTAGCGCGTACCTCGCGGGGTGACTCATCCCTATTAGAACAAGCGGGTCAATAGCTATTTTCGTCGAAAAGTAGAAAATACCGACCCTTCGCCGGAGCCCGATAGCTCTGTCAAGTAGAGCGAACCCAATAGAGTTCGACCGATACGCGTTTTGTGTTCGTCATCTAGCGTGCTCCCGAAGATCTCCGCAGCTACGTTCTCCGACATCTTGCGCAATGTATACCCGGTGTCCTGAGTCAGCTCCTCACACTCAACCGGCATGGACTCGTCCGATCCGAACGTGTTGATTTTGTCGAGTGCGGACCGCTCACTGTGAGATGATATTAAACTCGAGTCCCAGATGAATATAGACATGCTTACAGATAGTAGGTCTTCCATTGATTTTCGCTAATCGAAGTGTCGAAAGGAGGTAGAAGGCTACCAAGAGAGGATCAACCCTGCACCGGCGCCCTATCGAAAGACGGCAACTTACCACCATCGCTCAACACACTTCGCGGCCCACTTGGCGGTGGGCTTGTCCTGCGAGTACTCTTCAGGCTATAGGCATTTCCGTACACATCAGCAACCATGAGAGAGGGGAAAAGAAATGTGGATCCCCACCTCGTCCCAGTTTGGTTGGGTCGACTTTTTGAGCCGCGGCGTTGACACCTTCCTAGCTCCAGTCGCAGCCTTCTTGGCGGGCCGTTCACCGGAGGAGCCAGACGGGTTCGAGCGTTTAGGAGGCATGTTGGAAGTGTGGCAGTGGTGGTGGTTGTGAGAGGAAGAGTCTAGGAGCCATGCACCGATTTAAATGCTGAGGTACTAGTGCGATTTAGTGCGAAAATGGTCGAGACTCTGTCACCTTGGATTACCGTGGAAATTGAGTGAGATCAGTTAGTCTTCGGGTGCTGGATGGAGGTCGACTGAAACCACAACACATTATGAGGGCCCGTAAAGGAAAATACCCAAATTACCGTTGGAAATCCCGCCCAAAATGAAATCCCGGCCTCGATATGCCCCAACACCCACCCCCTGCCATGGTGCCAACGCCAGCCACTCATCCACGGCTTTTCTCCTTCGGGCGTGAACACACGCACGCCAACAAGTGATCTGCCCGAAACGGTGATGTCTCTCACCTATCCGACTTTACGCGATTCCAATTCACCAAGGTTGCAAGGCCCTCGCCGTAAGTTGGGCCCCAGGGGATTCGGTGCACGGCTGGTTGGTCAACGAGATATTGTTCGTAAATGCGAGATATTCAGCGTCAAGGTAAAGGCAGATCTCGGGGTGTAGGACTTGCCACTGCCTGCCGCTGCTAATGTGGAGAGTACGTAAATTAACCCGCATACCTGAATTAGGAGAAATGGTAGAAGCGGATGGTGGCAGTGCTCTAAGACTGAGCCACACGATAACGTCATTTCAGATCCTTGTGGCGGTGACTCCAAGTCAGCCACCACGCGTGCCAAGGTCTAGTTAGAGTTGCCGGACGGTTGGCTAGGAGGCAAAATAGGGGATATATCATTCATTCGAGAAACGTGTCCTCCCTCAATTCACCAGTTTACGACCCGTCCTGTGGATTCCCGGTCGAGTGTCGAGATACTGTTGGTTGATTATACAACAATGTGAACATGCAGTACGTGAAACACAAATCGTTATGACGGAACTTCAAGGGTAGGTATGTGATTTGCTCTCATTCTTCTTTGGATTTCTCGCCTTGCCCCGAACCCGCATCCGCGTCTTGCTGCGCCAAGAGCAAAAGCCGCTGAGGAATACAAACCCCTACTTCATCCTGACCTTGACCCATCTCTTTCTCCAGCTTGACAAGTTTCGCGAGTTCTTGCTTTAATACGCCCTGCCCATCGCTCTCGCCTTGGAAAAACTGGAACTTGGCCAACGTCGATTTTGGCGTCTCCCTGTCGTCTTCCTGGAAGTACATAACGCCTGCCGCAGCAAATAGGATGTTGGTGAGCTTGAGCGGAGATCTGAGTAAAATTTCAGTGAGTAAGGAACGTTTAAATAATGTACCCAGGGGAACCTACAGCCATCCGTCGCACCCAAACAGTGGTCCTTCAAACGTCTTGATATTGGCCGCAGTGGTGCCTTTTGACTTGCCCCCATTCTGTACCCAATATTAGTACAGCAGTCAGGAAAGCCTTGGAGAGAACATACCCGGTCAAACACAGTAATGGCATCTGACGCTGCCTTGTCCACCCCTCGAGCGTTTGATTCAACTGCTCTGCACCCTCGAGGATTCTTGGCATCGGAGCTAGCGATAGTATTGGCATTGACGTCTACCACATGAATGTTTAACTGCACCGCCACACGTCAAACAGGGTGAGACCTACAAAGCGATGCAAACCGCTCGCCCTTCATTGTCATGCGGCGCCGGAGGTGATAAGAATAGAATAAGTCGACCGATGTTCCAAGTCCAAACGGAGAGTACAAGCGCGACATGGCGCGTACCTCGCGAGGGGTTCCATCCCTACAACCAGACCGCGTCAGTATCTACTTGATCCAAAGATAGAAAATGCTAACCCCTCGTCGTTACCCCATAGCTCTGTGAAGTAGAGCGAGCCTAGTAGGGTTCGACCGATACGCTTTTTATGTTCGTCATCGAGCGCGCTTCCGAAGATTGCTGCAGCTACGTTCCCCGACATCCTGCGCAGTATAACCCAGGTGTCTTGATCCAGCTCTTCGGACACAATTGGCTTGGACTCGTCGGATCCGGAAGTGTTGATTTTGTCCAGTGCGGATCTCTCGCTGCAAGGTTGACATTAAGCTTGAGTCCCGCGAGAACATGGAAGTACTTACAGATAGTAGGTCTTCCATTGGGCTTCGCTGATAGAAGTGTCATAAGGAGGTAGAAGGCTATCACAACGAAGATCAGCCCTGCAGGATCGCCTTACATGATCGCTCCATCGAAAGAACACGACTCACCACCATCGCTCAACACTCTTCGCGGCCCACTCGCCCGTAGGCTTATCTTGCGAATACTCTTCAGGCTACAGGCATTTCCGTACGCATCAGCAACCGAGAGAAAAAGGAAGATGCACGCGGATTCCCACCTCATCCCAGTTTGGCTGGGTCGACTCTTTGAGTCGCGGTGTCGACGCCTTGCCTGCTCCTGTTGCAGCCTTCTTAGCGGGTCGTTCACTGGTAGAGCCAGACGGGTTCGAGCGTTTAGGGGGCATGTTGGAGGGGGTGGTGGTGGCGAGTGGAAGGGCCTGGGAGCCACGCGGCCCATTAAATGCTGAGTGTACTAGTGTAATTCAGCGTGGTCACACCGGATCACCATGGAGAATTAGTCAGATCAGCCACCGAAAGTTGTGTGGCGCGATTTGGGCCTGTGCATCGCTTGGGGTGCGCGTCGCAGGCTGGTTGGTCGCCGGCTGGACGACGACTACAATTGAATGTGGGAGGTTGTTGAATTGCCTTGATATATTACGCCTGAATAATAACCAAAATAAGCCGAGCAAACAGCATTAAACTATCACTAATCATCATTTCCAATACTATTCATCCAGACCCACCCACCACCAGCACACCCCCACCTGCGCCCAGCTTTGGCTTTCGCCTAATTAATGGTCCTTCGCGACGCGTCATGCATCCCACCTGCATCAAGCAGCACACAGAGATGTACTCAATACTTTTAACGCAAATGTGAGCGTATGGAAGACACTCGACGACACCCGCAGATAAATGCGACAAATATGATATGACATTGGTGGAACGACCAGCTGAGAAGATTTTCCAACTCGCTGCCCACACTGCATCTCGACTGCGAGGTTGGGTGGCGACGACACGAGCGAGAAGATGCAACGGCCAAACGGCACGGCGGAAGGCCACAATCGTATACAGCGTAGGCGAGCACTTTCAGACCGACTCCCAGCTTGACGCTACTTTCTTCGGACCTCGGCGGCCTGACGTGAACAGCCGGTTTTCTCAACCTCCCTCGCGGTTCCACCTCGCCTACTAGCACAGGCTCAGCAATACGGGCCGCGTACAACCGACTGCTTGGATAGCAGCAGCTTGGACCGGCCCTACGATGCGCCCATGGTATATTCCCTACCATTATGGTTATTGCAACCAACCCGCTGAATGGGCGCGACGACAGGGCTGGTGTCACCTAAGTTCTTCGGGCCTTGTTTTCGTCGATTAATCCACCAGTGACTGTTCG
>WSLN01000919.1:0-10018 GCA_019677355.1 Ceratobasidium sp. 370
GGTGTTGTGAGTTGGTGTAGCCACCTCCAACAGGTCCAAAGGACCCCCAACTTTTCTCGTGGCTTGCAAGCCACTAGATGGACTATGAATGGCAGATGATCGGCGGATGACTCCTAATGTTTCACATGTACTGACTCAGTAGTTAGACTGGCAGAAGAGCGGCATGAGCTTGACTCACCATGTAGCCGATTGGCAGATGACTGGCATGTAGTTAGTATAAATACAGAAGGATGCAAGCCTGAGTTCCTCAGCTTGCATCACCTTGTCGATCCTCCCTCGCTAGTGGTTTCAGTCTTGCTCTCCTAGGTCACCTCCTGGAGGTACCTGGGGGACACCTTAGTCTCCCTCTTCACTCAGCCACTAGACTAGCAGCTCCCTGTGGGGTATCACCCTCACTTGTACTTCGTTCCCCTTCCTGCGCTTGTCAGGTCTTCAGGACTTGTGGCTTACTCGTCACCAGTACTCCCTGATTGCGCACGCGTACACCCCCGGCACCTTCGGACTCGTGGCTCACTTCGTTCGCCCCTAACCCCTCTCATGCTATATGCACTGGCTACGCACACCTATGCGCTCGGCACTACCTTAGGTCACCTACACCCATACGTCAGCACTTCCTTTCAGCTGTGCATTTCCATACGCCAGCCCCTTTGTCTTCGGCTACGTATGCCTGTATGGTACGACACTTCCTAGGCCACGCATACCTGCACGCAGGCCCCTTCGGGCCCGGGGCCCCCTATCATTTGCCACCAGTATATGCGGAGTTCCTCCGCAGCCGGCACACGCCTTCGTCTCTCCTTCGTCACTCAGTCACACTCAGGTCGCCTTTAGGAGGCGGTGACACCCCTTTAGGACGGTCGTCCCCTTTTCACTCCACCTTCGCGCCTCGTTACTTCGCTATTCTCAGTCCACCTCTCGCGAGGTCGTGACAATAGGCGAGTAGAGCAGATAACACTCCTATTAGACAGGAGGTCAAGTTCTTGCCCTTCAACGGTCAAGACTTGCCTCTCTATATACAGGTCTGAACACAGCCATGCGCAAACAGCCATACATGTGAGTCATACAGGTATTTGCAAAGCCAATACAAATAGCGCGATACGCGATATCACATCAGAGTTGAAATACATCACATGATTGAGTCTGGAATGTTCCATGGTCACATGACTGTGAAAGTACTTGTAACGAAACCGAAAAAAGGGAGGAAAATCAGAAGATATTCTAGGAAGCGTGGCAGGTCATGACACCACCCCTTCTCTAGGCGCGCGGGTCCTTTAGCGTGTTAGGGTATCTCTGGTGAAAGTCCTGGAGGGCTTCTCTGGTGTTTCCCATGTGTTCGAAAGGTTCCCAAGTGTTTCCTTCAGGGCCATATCCTTTCCATTTGACGAAATACTGTATCTGGCAGTTTCAGCATCTGGAGTTAAGAACTTCCTCCACTTCGTATTCTTCCTCTCCCTCGGGGGTGATTACAGGTGGTAATGGGACCTCGTCTCGTTGGAAGGGGTCCTCCTTTTTCAAACTAAGTCAGGAGATATGGAAGACAGGGTGGATCTTCATGGTGTGTGGCAGATCGAGCTTATAGGCATGTGAACTGATGACTTTCGCGACCTTATAAGGACCAAGCTTTTTTGCTGAGAGCTTTTGCGAAGGGCGATCCGTTTTGATATTGTCACTGGAGAGCCAGACCATGTCCCCTTCTTTGATTTCTTCAGCGGCGCGATGTCTTCGATCATACTGTTCTTTGTATCTTTTGTTGGCTATGGCCAAGGCTGCCCTTAGCTCCTTGAAGTTCTCTTCCAGCCATTCAGCTCTCTTGTCTGCGGCCGGTACATCTGCTACCGAGTGATCACCTACAGTGAACCTGGGATGGAAACCATAACAAGCGTGGAAGGGTGTCTGGTTGGTGGATGCATTGATCCCATTGTTGTATGCGAATTCTGCTAATGGTAATAGGGATACCCAGTCATCCTGACGGTGTGACGCATATAGCCTAATAAATCCTTCCACCACTTGGTTGGCTCTTTCGGATTGTCCATCCGTCTGAGGTCGGTAGGCTGTAGAGAATTTTGGCTTAATGTCCAACCTGGCGGACAGTTGCTTCAGGAACTTGGAGTTGAAGTTAGGGCCTCGATTGGACACTGTTTTGTTTGGTAAACCATGTAGTTTCCACATGTAGTTGACAAAGAGATTTGCTACGTCATTGGCGTCTGCTGTCCCATGCATTGGTATAAAGTGGGCCATCTTGGTTAGCCTGTCTACTACTGTGAGGATCGCATCGAACCCTTCTGATTCCGGGAGTCCCACTATTAGGTCATATGAGATCTCCTCCCAAGGACGGTTTGGTAGCTCTAATGGATTGAGTAGGCCGGGGGGTACCTGGTTGCTGTGCTTGTTGCGTATACAGGTGGAACAGTGGGATACGAATAGGTTTATGGACTTTCTCAATGACGGCCAGAAGTATTTTCTGTTGACCAGTTCCATCAGTCTGAACTGTCCCGGATGGCCCACAGATGGGGGATTGTGTCTTGACTCCAGAATCCTTTTTCGAAGTTCCCTGTCATTCGGTACGTAGATCCTATTTTTGTACCGTAGCAGGCCATTCTCCCACTTCCAGTCTTTGACAGTTTCGTTGTCCCTCAGAGCCCTTATGACCCTTTCCAAATACTTGTCAACCAGTACGGCTTCCCTGATGTCAGAATCTATTTCCTTGTCGGTGTCCACTGCTGCGACGAATAGGGCAGGGTCGAGCAAAGTGAGGCGCTCACCCCCCCCTTCAGGCCTGAGGTGATCCAGGCATGAAAGTAGATCCGCCCTCCTGTTCTGGACCCCCAGCCTATACAAGATCTGAAAATTATAGTCCGCCAGGAAACCCACCCACCGCGCCTGTCGCGAATTAAGCTGCTTAGTCGTTGTGAACCACGACAGGTTCTTGTGGTCTGACAGTATCTGCACCGGAATCTCCGTTCCTTCCAATAGATGGTGCCATTCTTTCAACGCCCTGACTATAGCCAGCAGTTCCTTGTTGTAAATATTGTATCGTCGCTCCGCCGGACTCATAGATTTCGACAGGAAAGCGATGGGGTGGAGCTTATCGTCAGTCCCTTTCTGTGATAGTACAGCCCCCATGGCGTAGTCGGAAGCGTTGGTCTCCAAGTAGTAGCCCTTCGAGGGATCGGGTTGTATCAACAGTGGGGCTGACACCAATGCTCCCTTCAAGGCTACGAATGCCTCCTGCTCCTCAGCCCCCCAATGCCATGTCACATCTTTCCTCAGTAGGGCGAATAGAGGCCTGGCAATCTCGGCATAGCGGTCAATGAACCGGTGGTAGAAGTTCACAAAGCCCAAGAATTCTTGTACGTTTTTTACGCTCTTGGGTACTGGCCAATCCACAGCCTTAGACACTTTTTCCTGGTCTACTCGGACGCCTTCTGGGGACACGATGAGTCCCAAGTAGTCTATTTCCCTGACATCGAAAAAGCTTTTTTCCAAGTTGCAGTAGAGGTGGTGTTTTTGCAGTCTACGCAGGACCTCCTCTACATGGGTTTTATGTTCATCCTCGTTTTTGGAGAAAATGAGGATGTCGTCAAGATATACCACCACGTATACATCCAAAAGGTCATGGAAAATGTCATTCATGAAGTGTTGGAAGGTAGCCGGGGCATTGGTCAGGCCAAAGGGCATGACGAGGTACTCGAATAGGCCATACTTTGTCTTGAGGCCGTCTTCCATCGTCCCCTTCTTTGATCCTAACGAGGTTGTAACCCCACTTCAGATCCAACTTGGTGAATATCTTAGCCCCTCTTAATTTCTCGATAAGGTCGGTGGTCTTTGGTAGGGGGTAGACATTTTTGATGGTCATGTCATTCAAGCGACGGTAATCGATCACCATCCGTAGCTTTCCGTTCTTTTTCTTAATGAAGATAACGGGGGAAGCCATAGAGGATTTAGAAGGGCGAATTAGTCCGTTTTCAAGTTGACACTCTAGGGTGGATCTCATCTCTTCATCCTCCTTGGGTCCTGTACTATAGATGGGTCCATGCCTAGGCCTGGCGTCCAGTTTTAGGTCTATGGAGATGTCGTAGGGTCAGTGAGGAGGTAGCGGCGTGGTCTCTGTTTCTGCGAAGACATCCCTAAAGTCTGCCAGATGTTCAGGCAGTTCTTCTGTTGCCGCATGTTCGATGTCGGGAGTTTGGTTGAAAGCGATTTGGAAACCCTTCTCGAGACAATGCTCATGAAAGTACTTCGAAGGGAAAGAAAGCAGCTTTTCCTTGAAGTCGATTTGTGGGTTGTGTTTGTGTAACCATGACATTCCTAATACTAGATCATGGCGACCTACATCTACCACGAAGCAGTCCAGGTCTTCTTGGTGGCCGAAGGTTTCCATATGGATGGTACAGTATTCTTCCACTTTCCCCGACGATATCTCCCTTCCGTTGATTACTTTTAGTTTGTGGGGTTTTTTGAGCTTTTTGGTGGTTAATCGATATTCATGAACGAGTTTTCGGTTTATAAAGACAGCAGAAGCTCCCGAATCTATCATGGCCCATCCATGAAAGGGTTTTGAAGTATATGTAGAAGTATCGGAGGACTTAACGGGTGTAGCACGAAAATAGAGATGGAGTTGTGATTCATTGCCTATGGACAGACATTCCAATTCCGTATCTACATTCTTCGTTTCTACATCCTTTAAGACTTCGCCTAAGACCTTGCCTCTTTTCAGGTTTAGGCATCGTCTTTTAAAGTCTCGTCGTCACTCTCTTCTTCGATGGGTACTACAGCTTCGAACCCGGATAGGTTTTGTTTGGGAGTTGGGCAGTTGCGAGCCATATGTCCCCTTCTGCCACAGTTGTTGCAGACAAAGACAGTTTTTCCTTTGTTGGCACTATCTAGGTCCATGGGTACTGGACCAGAGCTAGGTTTTGGGGCTGGAGGAGTGTAGGGTACGTTCGCTGGAGGACGATTGTCCTTTTTTATGGAACTGAAGGGTAGTTGGACTCAGCTGGAATTCCCATCCCATTGCACAGTGGGGGTCATTATGCCCTTGGCGTTTCGTCCTATGTTGACAATCTTTCCCTTGTTAACTCGTCCATCTGTTCCCGTCATGTACACCCGATCGTTTGTGTTAAACCGCTCCCGTTGGGTTTGGTTGCCTGATACAACAGGAGAGTTCGACGACTGGGACCCACTCCCAGAACTAGTAGATGGGGTTTTTTTGTCATATAGTCCAGCTTGTCTGTGGTGTTGGTCGATGGTCAGGGCACGATCTACCACCTGAGTATAGGTGGAAGTGTTGGGCGTGAAGTTTTGGTGTACCATGCTTGTTTTGATTTCCTGCATGAGCCCATCGTAGAACATGTCTCGAAGGGCTTCAGTGTTGTACCCCAATACGACGGAATAAGTTTGAAACTCCGTGAGGTAATCTTGGACGGACTTGTGTCCTTGACGCAGTTTTTGTAGCTTTTGGCGGTATTCCTCTTTTTAGTTGGCTACGCCATATTGTGCATTAAACTCAGTCCAAAACTGGGTTTCGTCGTGCAGCCAAGGAACATTAGTGTCGTTCTTAACTTCCTGTTCCCAGTACGACTGGATCCATGTTTGAGCAGTCCCTGTAAAGTAGGAGGATACAAAGGCGATTTTTTCGTCCGCAGTAGCGTTTGGAAATACTGTACGGAGATACAGTTTGCAGGCTACCTCGAACTTCACAGTTTCATCATGTTTGGTGCCGTCGTATTTGTCCGGCTTGTTTAGTTTGACACGGGTTTGGGCTCCAGTGGCAGGGGCTACTGGTGGTGCAGGAGCCGGGGCGACCGCTGGAGCTGCTTGTAACACCGTAATGGCGGTGTTAAGGTTTTGTATTTCTGTCACCAGCAACTGGTTTTGTTGGTTTAACTGATTCACCAAATTCGAAAGCATATTGGTAGTTGTTGCATTATTCATGTTGAGCGTGTTTAATACAGCCGCCAAATCCCCTGGTACTGAGTGCCCCATATTCTCCATTTGTTCACACAGCCATTCCACCCTTTCGTGCGAACTCAGGTCTCTCCAGACAGGGTTAGTAGTGATGCCTGTTGGTGGAGGGTCCTGGCTGGGAGTCGTCATCTCAGTTTTTTCTTTTGGGGAAGACCTCCGAGTACTGTGGTGGATGTAAGTCATTTTTGGTTAGAGTGGCAGTGTAAGTGGGGGGTCCTTCGCACAAGGCGGGATAAGTGGAATATGAAGGGGGTAACGAAGCAAGTTCTCGGTAGTTTAAACCGAACCACAAACGAAATTCGTTGACAGTAAGTCCGTCGTAAAAAGGGTAGAAGTCCATTAAAATATGTTCTATATCCTGGATGTATAGCTGCACACAACCGTACCACTCGTCCCAAGACCAACTAAGCAGGGGATAGGACTGATCTGTTAAGCCCCCTATCGAACGAGTTCCTCTTTCCAAGAGGTAGGCGTCGTGGAAGGAGAAGGTCGGGCCTAGGGGTCGGTAAGGCACTAAGAGTGGTAGTCAGAAGACAGTTGCTGCAGTGGTGGTTATACTTGCTTATAGCAAGGATCGAGGGACTTGTTCGGTAAAAAAGGTTTTCTGAGTCCGAGGACAATATGGGCACTTTGGGCTGACGGAGGTAGGAGTCTTGAAGCAAATTCGACAATTGGTTGCTCCTACTTCGGAAACAAAGGGGTTTGGGTCGTAGGACCTAGTTTTTCGGTATCGTTGTTTCTTAGTTTGGACTACTTGGATTCTTTCAAAGAAAATATGGCCAGCCTCGCGCAAGAGATCCTCTTCCGTGTTCAGCAGGAAACAGGTGTTGGTTTCGTGGAACAAAGAACACAGTGTACACCTGGTGGTCTCGTCTCGCCGCACTAATAGAGGTTCCGAATTGAGCACAAATCTGGTGTGCGACGGTAGCGGGTACTTGCTGTTATGGGTGTGCGATGCACAACAAGGAGGACCGGATCTGGTAGTGGAAGTGCGAGGTCCCGAAGTTCAGAAAATGGACCTAAGCCCAATTCGTAGGAAGTGTTCAAGATAAGGGAAATCCCCTTTTCGCAGCCTAAACCAGGGGTGACGGCGATATGCCAATTATCTATGATGGAAAGCTCTACTTATGCAGCTAACCCTTTGCTCCCCAACTAGCGTTGTAACACCACTAGTCTCAGTCAACAGCCATGGACGGGCGTGATCTGGACCGTGTTTTTGTCAAGCGGATGGTTTGCGGACTAAGGTTGCTTTTTCGAGCGACCAGGGTGGGCGATTGCCACACAAGGGACCGGTACTCCCCAGCTACTGTGTTGCGTCCCTTGCTTTTGATTATTCTGCACAGGGTCACTGCACACATGTTTCGCTGGACCAGCGGGCCTCCCAAGTGGGTTCTCAGCAAAAAAAAGGGGTAGGCAATTGCCTAATCTGGCTCAACACTTCACGTGGAGCTCAGAGGATGGCGCCGATGCGCAGGAGGAGGATTTCGCCGATGAGAAAAACGGCAAGAACAACGAGCACTATCGCCCAAAGGGTAGCGTCGTCGATGACGGCGAGAGTCAGGTCGACCAGTAATAGGGAAGCGACAGCGACGAGGGCTGTTTCAGTGTCGAGGGCCAGTATTTGGGCGATGAGTAAAAGAACTTGACCTAGTGTCACGCGTTAGCGCTCCACAGAGTCGTTAAGTTCAAGGAATAGGCGAGTAGAGCAGATAACACTCCTATTAGACAGGAGGTCAAGTTCTTGCCCTTCAATGGTCAAGACTTGCCTCTCTATATACAGGTCTGAACACAGCCATGCGCAAACAGCCATACATGTGAGTCATACAGGTATTTGCAAAGCCAATACAAATAGCGCGATACGCGATATCACATCAGAGTTGAAATACATCACATGATTGAGTCTGGAATGTTCCATGGTCACATGACTGTGAAAGTACTTGTAACGAAACCGAAAAAAGGGAGGAAAATCAGAATATATTCTAGGAAGCGTGTCAGGTCATGACATCATGTCCAAAAGCTTCAACCTGGCCCAGCAGAATTATGACACCTACAATAAAGAACTCCTCACAATTGTTGAAGCTTTGAAACACTGGCGACTATACCTTGAAGATACAAAGAAGCCCATCACGATCTTCACCAACCACCACAACCTCCAGTACTGGAAAGAAGCACGACCCATGGACTGAAAGCATACATGATGGTACCTAGAACTTGCATCATTCAACTTTATTATTGTCTATCGACCAGGGAAGCAGTCACAAAAACCAGATTGCCCTGTCGCGGAGATTGGACCATGAGGACCTACCCAATCCAGAACAGGTCATGATCAAGGAGGAACTTTTTCAGGGCTTCAAGGCAGACATAGGTCATGACGATCTTCTAGCCAAGATCCAAGAAGGGCAAGCCGAAGATGAAGAACTCGAACTAGTCATAACAAACGCTTAACAAAAGGACAAGCTCCCACCCAGCATATGGAAACAGTTCCGGAGATATGAATGGAGAGAGGGGTTTCTCCTATATGATAATGCCATTGTTGTGCCGAAGGACCCTGAAGTCAAGAAGGCATTACTTTGGGAATGCCACAACGCCCCTGTCGCAGGTCACCAGGGTCGAGAACGAACACTCGAGCTAGTCAAACAACATTTCTATTGGCTGGGAATGACGCAAGAAGTCCATGCCTATGTGGACAACTGTCAAACCTGTATTGAGTCAAAACATACCAACATAGCAACCCTGCCAAAGAACATCGAACTCCCAGAACGACCCTGGCAACACATGAATTACGACTTCATCATGAAATTACCCCCTTCCCAAGGATTCGACAGCATCCTGGTAGTGGTAGATCATTTCTCAAAGCAGGCACATTTCATACCCCACAACGAATCCATCAAGGCCAAAGAAGTAGCAGACATCTTCATCAAGGAAGTATTCAAGCATCATGGGGTACCAGAAGTCACTATCTCCGATAGAGGGCCATCTTTCAACAGTCATTTCCTGAAGGCCCTATATGAATGCCTACAGATCGAACCCTGTCTCTCTACGGCCTACCACCCTCAGACTGACAGATTGGTGGAACGAACTAACCAATGGCTCGAAAACTACCTGCAAAGCTTCTGCAACTTCGAACAGGATGACTGGGTCAAATGGTTACCCATAGCAATTAAATTCTGTCACAACAGTCACGTCAACACCTCCACTGGACAAACAGCCTTCGAGACCCTATATGGGCAAGACCCCTCCTGGGACATCAGCCACCATCAAAGCAATAACCCCAGGGCAAACGACATTGCAAACGACATGAAGGAAGTTTGGGATGAAGCAAGAGCCAGAATGGAGATGTGGACAAAGGAGCACCCCGAACCACACAACCTAGAAGTAGGGGACTAAGTTTGGCTCAACACCAAGAACATTCGAATGAAGAGGCCCTCAAAGAAACTCAACCGAAAGAACACAGGAACCCTTTCGAATAACCAGAAAGATCTCCACCCACACTTACAAGCTAGAGCTTCCAAAATCCATGCGCATCCACAATGTCTTCCACATCAACCTCCTCACCCCATATAAGGAGGACCCTTTCCGCTGAAAGCAACCCCGACCTCCACCAATCATCATGGAAGAAGGAGAAGAGGAATACAGGGTAGAGGAAATCGTGGACTGGCAACAGACAAAGGAAGGGCTATGGTACGGGATCAAGTGGGACAGATATGGCTCGAGTGCACTGTAGGAATCCAGGGTACGGAACCTAAGTGCCGATGTTACTACGCACTTCTAGTGAGTAACCCGAATACTTCTAATGCGTACCCTTGGATCTAAGGTACTTGGCAGGTGCCTTCCCGGTGCGGAAGGCACCTGAAGTTCAGTTTGGGCTCGGTTTGTTGCAGCTCCGGGAGTAATTACATTCCTTTGATGGTACCTGGAGCACTTAATGGAGTGCTCCAGGCACAGAGCCAGATGCTTGGGACTTTGGAGTGTAAGACAGGTAAATTATCTATGTATGAGGTAGAAGAGGGGACACTATTCGTATTCGGGGTTGCCGTCCTCGTCAACGAACTGC